>BLSH010552904.1:0-15106 GCA_018402905.1 Glandirana rugosa | reverse complement strand
GCTCCTACTCCACATCCACCCCCCTTCCCGTTTTTTTACTTGATTTTAATTTATTTTCCCTATCCCCATTTATTTGTAGGGCACTTGCCCTAGTTTGAAGATGATTTTAGAACAGTTATATGGCTTCTACCATTAATTAATACTTTTCAGACACAGTTTGAAGATGATCCACATTCACCTCCATTTTTGCTTTTTTTATGTTTTTATTTTTTTAAAAATATTTACAGTTATTTCCCTGTCCCCATTTTTTTGTAGGGCACTTGCCCTACCCTTACCCCCATTTTACTTCCTTTTGCAGCCCTCTAGGGCTTTCCAGGACTTTGTTACAGCCATTTTTGTGCATAAAAGTTCGGGTCCCCATTGATTTCAATGGGGTTCGTTGTCCGTGCGATCGTTCGGGTTCCGTCCGGACCCGGACCCGGACTTTGTCCCGAAGTTCGGACGGACCAGCAGAACCCGAACTTCCAGAGGTTCGCTCAACTCTAATTATGACCAGTCAGTTTGCTTATTTGTTCTGGTTTGGGACAAGATCTCTGCTGAGTGGCTGCTTGTTTTGGCAGCGACGGAGCAGAGATAGGAACAGCAGGGGTTTTCCCTTGCTATTAGGGGGTTCATGTGTTTGAGTATATGTGTTCTGTTTTTTGTTCTTTTTTTATTGCGCTGAATTGGTTGATACTCACATCTGATATGGGTAATGTATGGGGTTGGCTCGCCCTTGATAATATGTATGCCGGCTGCCTTCCTGGTGCGGGACTATTGGAGGCCGGACTGCTTTGTTTGCCCCAATGGGTATGGCGGGTAAAATGTTTGAAGAATTAAAAATTATTTCGTGGAATATCAGGGGGCTAAACTCCAAATTTAAAAGAGCTCTACTTATATCCCCTCACATAGTCCTGCTGCTGGAAACGCACCTGGCGGGTAGCAAGCTCCTTTCTCTTAAAAATCCCTGGCTCCAAAGGTCCTTCCACGCATCATATTCCAATTATTCTAGGGGAATCTCTGTTCTAATAAGTAAGGCCATGCCTTGTGAGGTTGAACAGGTTCACACAGACCTACAGGGGAAGTTTGTACTTCTAGTACTGAAGATCTGGCAGCAGCGGTATGTGTTGGTGAACGTATATGTGCCTCCCCCTTTCAGCTTAGACATACTGAACACTGTACTAGACAAAGTGGTCCCAAATTGTCCGGCTAAACTAGTTGTCATGGGGGACTTTAATGCAATTCTCTCCCCAACTTTGGATAGGCCGGCTCCGGTTAAGCAGTTTTCGGGGGAGCTGGCTGCCTGGGCCCAGGTGGCAGCCTCACTGAGGTCTGACGGTGGAGGAATCCGGGGACGAGGGTGTACTCATGCTTTTTTGCATCCTTTAAAACAGCCTCTCGCATAGATCTGGCATTCGCCAACCCAGGGGTGTTGGTCAGATGTGCTGTCTATTGACTATTTACCCAGCGGCCTGTCTGATCATAGCCCACTAGAATTAACCATCCGCACTAGATCCAAGCGTAATGTTTCATTGTGGCGGCTGGGGGCTAGCTGGATATCACATCGGGAGATATCGGAAAAGACACCCAAGGCAATTATTGCAGATCTTTGGGGCCAAAATAAGGGTACAGCATCCTCCCCCATGGTCTGGGACGCCTTCAAGGCCTACATTAGGGGGCACTATATTTTGGAGATAGCTGCAGTTGGGAGAGAAAGGTCCCTTAGGAGATGTGAGCTGCAGGAGGAGGTCCTAGAGAGAGAGGGGGAATTTGCCTCAGTGCCCTCTCCTGATACTTGACCTGATGGCATCGGCTAAGAGGAACTTGCACCTGCACATGGTCAAGGCAACAAAGCTGGATCTTCACTCTTCCAGACAACGTTTTTTTGAGCAGAGAAACAGAAACGGGCACTTTCTAGCGATGCTGTCTCAGCATGACTTGCCCATCACACTGATTTGTGAGCTTAAGGTAAGCTCGGGGGACTTAATAACGTCTCATGACGATATTCTGGAAGAGTTTAGAGCATATTATGAGACTTTGTACGCCTCGTCTTTGCCTTCGTGTCCAGATTCCTCTGACATGACGTCCCTCTTGGACTCTGTCGCGCTAGGGTGGTTGTCGGATGAGGAGAGGACTTTCCTGGTGCGGCCAGTCTCGGGGGAGGAGGTGGGAAAGATCATTGGGTCCTTTGTTAATGGGAAGGCTCTTGGCCCGGATGGCATACCCATCGAGTTTTACCAGTTCCATGTGGACCTCATGGCCCAGCTCCTCGTGGAGATTTTCTCTCAGTGGCTGGAGGAGGGGGATCTTCCTCCTTCCCTGAGTGAGGCACATGTGGTCTTGATCTACAAGCCCCCAAAGGATCGCACTATGTGTTCATCCAATAGGCCAATTGCACTTTTTAACTGTGACCTAAAAATTTTCACCAAGCTGCTGGCCAGGAGACTGGGTACCATTCTCCCCTCGATTATAGATGCAGACCAGGCAGGATTCATGGCTCATAGGTCTACCGATATTAATATTAGGAGGTTGTTTACCAACATACACGCTCCTCACTCCAATGTTGGATCCAGGATCATTGCCTCGCTCGACATAGAGAAGGCATTTGATACTGTGGAGTGGGCCTATCTCTGGGAGGTATTACGCAGGATGAGGTTCCCACTTCTCTTTATCCATTGGCTTCAGGCTATTTATAGGTCTCCTAGTGGAATGATCCGGTTGGGAGGGGGTCTATCATCCAGGTTTTGGCTTTACAGGGGGACTAGGCAGGACTGCCCTCTCTCCCTGGCCTTGTTCGCAATTGCCATGGAGCCTGTGGCAGAGGCTCTGATGGTTTTGCCGCATGTGCCAGGATTGCGAGTCGCCCGGCTGGAAGAGAGGGTAGGCCTGTATGCCGACAACCTGTTATTATTCCTAAATGATCCAGGTCCAGCTTTGGAGGGGGCCCTGTGAATTTTGGAGGACTTTGCAAAGGTGACGGGTCTGAAAGTCAATTGGACTAAGTGCCTTGTGTTTCCCATAGACATTGACGGCCAATTAACGGCTTCCTCGTCTCTACAACTCCAATGGGTTGAAAAATTTACGTATTTGGGGGTCGTGGTCTCTCGGGACTCAACTGACTATATTAATCTTAATCTGGAGCCGGTGGTGCAGGAGGTGAGGGCAAGGTTGAGGGTGTGGGAGAAGCTGCCTCTATCTTTGCTGGGCTGAATAAATTTAATCAAAATGAAAGTAATTCCAAAATTCACATACTTGTTCAGAAATTCTCCACAATGGATCCCTAAGCGATTTTTCGTGCAATTAAACAAACTGTTCTCTTACTTCCTCTGGGGGTCTAAACCCCCCAGATGTAAATTGGTGACCCTGATGAGACCTGCCTTCCGTGGGGGGGCTGGCCTTCCCCGACTGCTATAAGTACTATTTGGCTGCGCAGTTGGTGACGGCCAGATGGTGGCTATGCCCGGACCATTACAACACAGCCACAATCCTAGAGGCAGTGGTGCTGCGGTCCTTGGAAGCACTGCGGAACCTTCTGTTTCGGGGGCTGAGGGCACCCTACTCATTGACACGTCCATGAGTATTACTCTTAAGGCGTGGAGGGCTGGGCTTACATGCGGAGCGGTGTCGCAGGGCACTGTGTCCCCAAATACCCCTCTGTTGTGTAATCCCTCTCTGCCACATCTGGATGGAATTCCGGACCCTCAGGTTTGGGCCAAATACAAAATCACACTGATCACTCATGTAGTTCGGGGGGGGGGGTCATTGCGATCGTTTGCCTCCCTGATAGCAGATTATAACGTCCCCAGTACCCATGTGTTCAGGTATATGCAGCTGTTCCACGCCTTCAGCAGTCAGTTTCCTGGGAATACCGTGAGGGTGGAACAAACTGAGTTAGAAGAAGTTCTTAGAGTGGAATGCGAAGAGAAACCCACCATGGCACTGTATAGACATTTCATTTATGCTTCTCTGCCGGACCTCAGCAACCTCAGGCAGCGGATGCCGAGGATTGGGAAGATGTGTGGGATCTGCCTTTTAGACACCAAGTTTCTCAACGAGACAGGCTTATCCAATTTAAAATTGTACACAGGACCTACTTCACTCCAGAAAGACTGCATAAGATGAACCCGTTAATCTCGCCGGAGTGTTGGAGATGCAATCATTCCCCTGTGGGATTTATGCATGTTTTCTGGGAGTGCCCACAGATAACCAGGTACTGGGAAGAGTTTTTTTCTGTGATTATGTCGGTCACCAAAGGGGTTATATCACCAACAGTGAGATTGTGCTTATTGGGTCTAGTGGAGGAGGGGGCACCCTCGGTAGCTGAAAGAACACTCTACAGTCTCCTTTTGTTTTATGCCCGGAAAGCGATAACTATGACATGGAAAAAAATCCCCCTCATCCTTGTCTTTTTGGAAACACCTAGTAAACACGAATCTTCCATTATATAAGGACACCTACGAACACAGGGGGTGTCCAAGGAAATATCTCAAGGTTTGGTCCAGGTGGCTGGATGATCCTACTACTGCCACTATGATGGAGGGGTAAGATAGGTGGAGCTCAACTAGGTTGATCGCAAAGTATGTCTCGGTATTTCCAGAGGAGTCGTCTGGTGCCGACTAGGAAGGTGGTTCTGGGCATTATGGGAAGGGTGAGCCATGCCGAATGACTTCTTCTGGGTACAATTACAATGTCGATTCAGCGCCTTTTCTTGTGTTTGTTTGATTAGGACAGCATAGTATTGTTTTGTAGTGCTGAAAGATACCATGCATTCAATCAGGATTCTGTATCTTTCCTGCCAAGTCCTACGATTGTTGGTTGTATGTCGATTGTATGTCCTTGTTAATATTCAATAAAAAGATATTGAAAAAAAAAAAATTTGCTCTTCTCTACCCTCAGCCCAACATCCTGTTTTATATGCAGTATGTAAAAATGAATGCTTGATTGACTGTAAACACTGAGCACAGTTATATTAAAACAATCTTATGCTGCTCTAACAATGCCGTTCTGGGCATTATGTAGAAAATACAGCCTGATGGTCATATGAGCCTTACTAAAAACTTTCAACTTGTCATTACATTGCTGACTACTTTTAGTTTCAATATTTTTTATTATTATTATTTAAACAAGGGAAATATAACAAGAAGTGTAGCAAGAACATGTCAGCTTGTCAACAAGTTACAACTCAATAGTTTTAGATACAGATAGTATATACACCCCACCAAGAGAGAACTGTAATTGGTAAAATTGCTACAACAATAGTTTAAGATGAACTCAGGACCCTGACCCCGTCACCCCTATGGGAACAAGCTGTGCTCTAGGCCAGGGACCTTGGTGCTCTGTTAGTTATTTTGTCAGTGGGTATACTCTCTAGGCAAGAGAAACTTGGTAGAGTTTGGAAAGTTGGATTTATTGTAGTTTAGGGGAATTAACGTGGAGGGGAGGGAAGGGAAGGGGGAGGAAGGGGGGTAAGATTCTCAGGATGAGGATATATTACATAGTGTTGTGTGAATTGTACCACACAACCCATGGGTTCCATAGGCGGATTAGTTTTAGGTAGTGTTTTCTGTCCGCCGCCAGCGTGATTTCGTAGTTGTAATGGGATTGTGTCTGGTTGATTACCTCTTTCAATGAAGGGGGGTTGGTGTTTTTCCACAGTTTGGTTATGTTTTGTCTGGCCGCTAGGAGGATATGTGTAAGAGATTTGTGGAAAATATGTGGGACTTCTTCAATATTGAGGTTTAGAAGGCCTAGTGCTGGTGGGTTGCTCGGGGATATTCCTGTTATCTCTTGGATCATACAGAATATCTCTGACCAATACTTTTGGATCAGAGGGCAATCCCACAAAACGTGTAATAGGGTTCCCTCCTTGCCGCACACTCTCCAGCAGAGGGGGGAGGAGGATGGAGCAAACAGGGCTATCCTATGGGGTGTTAGGTAGCGTCTTTGTGTGATACTTTTAGTTAGTTCCCAGAGAGAGGCGCACAAGGTGTTCCTGTAAACTGAGCGAAGGGCAGACTCCCACTGGGAAGAAGAGAAGCAGGATCTTAGGTCCTCCTCCCACTTCCGCATTGCAGGTGTTTGAGTGAAGGTTGTTTTTTCGTTTATCAGGTTGTAGAATAGAGTGATGCCCTTAGGGCAGTCGTTGTGGGTGTTAAGGTATTTCAGTGCAGGGATGGGAAGAGGTACCTGAAGGTGTGGGTTGCTATAGATGCAGTGCTGGAGTTGTAGATATTGGTAGAAGTATCTATTGGGCAATTCTAATTCCTCCTGGAGTTGTTTAAATGGTTTTAGCCCATCTTTAGTTAGTAAGGCGTTGAGGAGTTTGGAGGTGTCGTTTGCCCATGGAGTAGTGGAGAAGTTAGGTATGAGTCTGTGAATTGTGGCTAGAGGAATCTGTGGGTTGGCGGTGGGAGTGTCTGACCATTTAAGTTGGTTAAATTTTTTCCAGACTATGCACGTAGCCTTAATCGTGGGTGAGAGGGAGATATCATATTGGGGTTTTGGGTTTAAGCTGAATATCCAGGCCTTTAGGTTAAGCCCTGGAACTTGCTGGTGTTCCAGTTGGCACCATAGGGGGGAGTCATCTGGATTGAACCATTCTCTAAGCTGAGTCAGGATGCACGCTCGGTAATAGTCTGTCAGGTTTGGGAGACCTGACCCTCCTACAGCTCTGTGTTTATAGAGCCAGTTTCTGTTAACTCTGGGTTTTTTATTTTGCCATATGCATCTGCTCAGTAATGTTTGGAGAGAGTTCAGGTAATGTTGGGGAATAGGGATAGGGAGGCATCTGAATAGGTACAGTATTTGGGGGAGTACTAGCATTTTGAATGAGGCTAATCTGCCTGCCCAGGAGAGTTCTTGTTTGGTAATGTGGTCTAGTAGTTTAGAGTATTGTTGTTTGAAGGGGAGGAAATTGTCTTTGAAGAGTGAATTAAGGTTACTTGTGAGGGAGATACCCAAGTATCTAATAGAATGGTCTGCCCAAAGGTATGGGAGTTTAGATTCCAGGATAGCTTTGGTGACACTGTCTAGGCCTATGCTCAGGATTTGTGATTTGGCTGAATTTATTTTGTAGTATGAGACTGCGCTAAATTGGAATAATAGATCATGGATGGCGGGGAGTGAGGAGAGGGATTAGTTAACATGAGAATCACGTCATCGGCAAAAAGGCTAATCTTGTGGGTTATCTTCCCTACCTCAAGGCCCGCTATTTGTCTTGTATCTCTGACGGAGGCGGCTAATGGCTCTATTGCCAGATTGAATATAATTGGTGATAGTGGGCAGCCTTGGCGCGTACCGTTGGAAATAAGGAATGTTGATGACATTGCGTCTGGTGTAAGCACTTTCGCAGAGGGGGTTGAATAGAGTGCCATAATGGCCCGCAGTATATTCCCCTTTAAACCAAACCTGGCAAGGGTTTCTTGGAGGTATCCCCAGTGTACTCTATCGAACGCCTTCTCTGCGTCCAAAGAAAGGAGCAGAGAAGGCGTTCCTGTGGATTTAGCCAGATGGATGGTATTGATCAATCTTCTGGTGGCATCCGCCGTTTGGCGGCCTTTCACAAAACCTGCTTGATCTCAATGGATCAGTTGGGGGATAAATTCCATTAGTCTGGTAGCTAAGATTTTGGCATATACTTTAACGTCCACATTTAGGAGAGAAATGGGGCGAAAATTTTGTGGGGTCGTGGGTTCTTTGCCAGGCTTGGGGATAGTAACGATTAGGGCTTGCAACATCTCTTTTGGAAAACTGGAGGAGGAGGCAGCGTCATTGAAGAGGTCACATAGGTGAGGGGCTAGGATTTCTTTAAACTGTTTGAAGTATTCACTTGGGAGGCCATCTGGACCAGGGGACTTATTATTGGGTAGTGAGTCTATGTGGTGAAGTATTTCTTGTACGTTAAATGGAGAGCAGAGTTTTTGTAGTTGAATTTGATTCAATTTAGGGAGGTTAACCCATGACAGAAAGTTGTGGATATCCGACGGGGACGGTTGGGGGGTAAGTGGGTCTGCCTTTAGGTTGTAAAGGGATTCGTAGTAAGTACTAAAGGCATTGGCTATCTCCTGGGGATGCACTTCTTTGGTCTTGGTGATAGGGTGATATAGGAAGGGTATTTTGGTTTTCATGCGAGCTGCTTTAAGGCGGTTCGCCAGGCGTTTACCAGCCTTGTTGTTGGTAGAATAGGCTATTGCCTTGAATTTTTTGTGCGCCTTCTCATAATTGTCGAGAAGAAGCAAACGAAGTTCCTGCCTAAGGGTTGTTAGTTTTCTCCTAAGGGAGTCATTGGGATTTTTTTTGTTTTGATCTTCTATCGATTTGATAAGATCAGTGATCTCATCCAGACGCTGCGTCCTCCTTTTTTTGGCTATTGCACTAAGTTTAAAAAACACCCCCCTTATAAAAGCTTTGTGAGCTTGCCATAGCGTTGAGATTTTGTCAACAGATCCCACATTGAGTTCAAAAAATTCTTTGAGTTTGGCATGAAGATCGTCTGCGTAGGGTGAAGATCTCATGAGCTTGACATTGGCCCTCCATACGTTCAGGCCGTTGGTGCGTTGTGCAGGACAAAGGGATAGTGTTATCGGTGCATGGTCCGACCAGGTAATTTGTTCTATAGTTGATTCTGAGGCTAGTTGAAGTGACTGTCTGTCAGTTAAAAAAAGGTCTATTCTGGTATAGGTGTTATGGGCATTGGAGTGGAACGAATAATCAATTTCTTCAGGGTGAAGGCATCTCCAGGTGTCATAAAGATTATTTGTTCTGAGGTAGGATTGTAGGGGGGAGGCTCCCCTTCTTTGTCTGTTAGAGGTGTCTATTGATAAGTCCGGAGCGATGTTAAAGTCTCCACACATTATCATCATACCTTTTTGGATCCTGCGGATTCTCTTCGTGAGTTTGGTGAGGAATGCGATCTGATGGGAATTAGGTGCATACAGGCAAGTAAGAGTGGTTAAGGTTGAATTGATTTTACAGACAAGGGTCAGATATCTGCCTGCCGGGTCTGCTTGTTCCTGAATCAGCTCAAAGTTTATGGTGTTTTTGATCAATATGGCTACCCCTCTTTTCTTTTCATCTGAGTTGGCTAGGTAGATGTAGGGGAATAGTTTGTGTGAGAATTTCAGTGCTTCCGTCTCTTTGAAGTGCGTTTCTTGAACGCCAATAATATCTCCGCCCAGCTTTAAGGTCGTGCTCTTTTGGCCGGGTGATTAAGGCCTTTGGTGTTGATTGACAAAATTTTAATGTTCATGGTGGTGGTGTTAGATGTGCACTGTGACGTTTACTCACTGTGAGAGGCTGCTTCATATGCCGGGTTGTAGAGGTAATTCCTTCTGGAGGATTCGGTGGAGAGTTGTTCTGGTTTGTGTGGTGTCTTCTTGGTTCCGCATCTGAGAGTCCGGAGGTAAGGGGAAGTATGGCTGTTGGTAGAAGGGGAGAGGAAAGAGGAAACAACAAAAAAAAGAAAACAAGAAACATAACTGTGCAGCTAGAAAACAATAGCATTGTGGCTGCTTGGTAACGGTGAGGGTGAACGTCCCAAAAGGTTTAGCACTGCAGAGTCGGCTAAGGTAAAGGGAGAGGGGAAGCAGTGGCAGGTGTGTTGATTTGAGGGACCTGCTTAGAATTTAGGGTGGGATTTTCGGTTTGCTTTATGCCACAACGGTGGACTTGGATCTCGAATCGCCTTCGGAGTGTTTGTAGGAGAGGGTTCAGGTATGATACCCCATTCTTTGAGGAGGGTTATTCCTGAGTCGAGGGAAGAGATGGTGTATGATTTGTTGTTCCGATCTATAGTGAGTTTTGCTGGGTGGCTCCATTTATATCCAATACCGTGGTTACGTAACGCCTTTGTTATGGTGTTTAATTGGCGTCTCAGATCCATAGTATATTTGGATAGATCTGGGTACATTTGTATTGCTTCGTAGGGCTCGGGGAGTTTGCCCAGGGTTCTTGCCTTTCTCAAAGCTGCATCTTTGGTGGTATAGAAATGTATACGCAGCAGAACATCTCTGGGGGTTGTTTCTGGGAGGAAGGATGGTTTAGGGATCCGATGTATGCGGTCTATTGACAGTTCTATTGGCTGCAGATCAGGGAGGAGAGCCTTAAACAGGCCAGTGGCGTACTGATTGAGATCTTGGGGCTGTATTGTTTCGGGGATCCCCCTTAGCTTAACATTGTTCCTCCTGCTGCGATCTTCTAAATCAGCTATTTTTGATCGCAGCCATTGTCGCTCTTCCACCCCCTCTTCGTTGGCATCTACTAGATCATTAACAGTATATGTGATGTCGCTGATGGCGTTTTCTGCTGTGTGGACTCTCTCCCCTAAGGACGATAGTTCTCTGGAGAGCTTGTGAGTAAGGGTGGAGATATCTGTGTGTAGTGATTGCTGTAGTGAGAGCAACATGTCCTTAAGCAGGGTGTCCACTACCGGCTGATTGCTAGTTGGAAATGCAGCGATAGATGAGCTGGGAGTAGTGTGGAGGAGTGGAGAGGGGTCCTGACTTACCAGGTCACATGTCGGCTCCTCCATCCTCATTCGGGACTTGGCCGGGCTGCTGCATGACGGGCTGTCAGGGTGATTAGAGCGGCGAGTCGGAGATGTCCCCGTGGATCTGTGTTCCGCACGATCATCGGGAAGGTCTGAGTAGTGGCTGTGTGTTTGTTCTCTCACGGCTGAAGCCGCCGCGCCGGCGCCATCTTGGGACGAGCTCCGTGAGGCCGGGCTGAAGAATTCTGTCAGCTTTTGCGGTCTTTGGTTCTCCTTTCTTTTCCTCGACATCTCTCCACTGGAGGGGGTGAGAGGCCAGCGGGATTTGCGGGGTTCGGATGGTGCTGTGAGGTCCGGGTTGATGTGTTGTCCCCTCGATTAGCCGGAGCTCTAGAGATTTGCGGCCATCTGCAGTGCGCGCAAACCACGCCCCCTGCTGACTACTTTTAAATGACGCTAGTCGATTGGCTATCATGGCCATCCTCCCACTTGCAGTCAAAATGCTGTGGCGATCTGTGTGGAAGTTTGAGCCCCCTTCCTTCCACCCACAGCCCTCTGGGACACATAACAGGTCCCAGAAGACTGTGGAACCATTCACAAAGCGCAGCTCATACATGAACAATAGCAAACCAGCTGTGATGCTGGAAGGCTTCACTGCCGGTTTCCCTTACCTAAGATGCAGACGCCTGCACCCGAAGCCAAATGAAGAATCGGCTCGGGTGAGGACATTGCTGGATCCCTGGACATGTAAGTGACTTTATAATAAAAGTCAGTAGCTACAGTAGTTGTAGATGCTGACTTTTATTTTTTGGCTGGGAGACTGGAGCTTCTCTTTAAATAGTCCAGTTCTGCAGTTACAAATTTGGACCCACATACGTGTCCTGGATAAGCACCACACTAACTAGTGAAGCTGGAGGATGAGCATGCAAGCCAAAGAACTAGCATAACAAGTGAAGATAGCAAGGCTGCCCAGTGCCCACTTATTTCTTAATGCACTTTAGATAATGCTGGAAAATATCACAACCTACTGTATATAATGCATACCTCACAAATTTTTGAAATAGGAATGAGGAACACCTATTAGCAAAAGTATGTAGGCATAGGACACAACCCCCTGCCATGCCCCCTTAAATGAGAATTATACAAACAAAAGGGATTGGTTAAAACCACAAGTGCTTCTTTTTTTTTTACCAATACTATTGCTTTATACTGACTTTTAAAATTTACAAATGCAGCACTTTAATAATTGGATGAAAGGTTTAGCACTAGGAACACTTTTTGAAATATAAAAAGTGCATTTTATATGCAACTACTGTATATAGATCAGACCAAAATGAGGGACAGATGAAGAGGAAAGAATGACAGAGGGACTTTGTTCCAAATCAAGGACAGTCCCTCACAATCAGGGACAGTTAGGAGCTACGTATAATGTGGACAATATCACATGATCCCTTAGACAGTATAACGTTGGCTTTCCTTTTTACACATACAAAAAAGGATAATGGATAGAAGCAAGCTACATGTTCAGAAGTATTTCCTTGAATCATCTGTCTAATAGGTCAGGATCATTTATCACTCCCTTGTGCAATGTTTCCCGGCCTTTCGCATCTGCTTCTCTTTGATTTAGACATGAAATGAATATGCTCCTTTTCCATGAAAATAGTGCCTCATGTGAATTTCAGATGTGTATTTTTGTTAAATAATAAATACATATGCATACTTGTGTGTGGCTGTGTACAGTATGTGTGTGTGAAAGCCTTTATTGTTTACACAAAATAAAGGGGGGGGGGCATGCGCTGTATACATTTGTCATATTCCTATGATATATTCCTACATATTTATAGAAGATTAAAGGGGAAGTCCATGCTTTTTATTGCATACCTTGGATCCCTCTGTGTAGTATCACAGATTGGAATTTTACTATCACTTGCAGTAACAGCCATACTCTCATCAAAAACAGAAGGACAGTCTCTGTTATGAAACGGTCATTATTCCAATTTGGAGGGCAAAGGAAGTTGGCACAGATACATGGGTACACATTGGAATATAGTGTTATAGCTACGGTGAGCAATAATAACTTGCCTGGGCCTGCCTGGGATGTGAATGTGGATGAGTGCATTTCTGCACATTGGAATGCTCAAGCACATGCCAAGCCACTTTTTAAACAATTGCAGTTGAACCATAATATTTTATTAAATGAGATTTATGATCACAGCATACATGTTCATTTTATAATATCAGTATTATAAAAACTATACAAACAATGATTATTTTGACAATTCATTCTATTTTTTCTTGAAAAGTCTCCTTACACAATGTGAGTTCTGCCTGTCTGCTGGTCATCTCTTCCCACAATTTCCTGGATTGCCCGAATGCTTTTCAGATTCTCCTCTGCTGTTTACTTTCAATTTCTAAGGACTACACATCCCATGGTACTTTGCTGTCTGCAAGCAGTGGTTCCTGTAGTGACTCCTTCTCCTGAAATTCATCCTCACAGCTCCTTTGTAGTTCAGAAGACAGGCTCTGTGAATCTTGTGACACAGCAATGCCTATTCACAAAGTATAGTGAATATGTGTCACAGAATGTCTTTACGTCTGTGACGTAACGCGTAGGCTGCACACACGTTGCTGGATACACAGTGAGAGGCAGTTTGGCCCTTGCTGTTTGTTTTAAAGTAATTTTACCACATTTTTATGTGAACATCTTTTATTGGATGTAATAAATGCCTTGGAGTTTTTTAACCTACTACACCATGGAAGCTTCTTGTCTCTTCTTTCATACCTGAGCTATATGGAGGTTTAGAGCGTAAGAGGTGACTCACGACCGGTCGGTCGCAACAATCGTTTAACCACCCAAAGAGTGACGCGAAAGCGGTGTGGGATTGGAGAGTGAGGTCCAAAAGAAACCTTTACGTGCACATTTCCTGCATTTCAGAGGTGAGAGTTCTGAGAGCATTTAGGGGGATGGGAGCACCGGTCTAGAGGAATCCTTCTTGGGGATGATGACACATTAACCCCCCTGCAAAAGAGGCTTTCCTTACACAAGCGTACCACGATATGTTTTAATGGACACTTGGAGCACAAGTCACTTTTTGTTACTATTTTATTATCATCATATTTGAAAAAGGACTTTTTATTCGATTTTCTGTATTCTACTATCACGTTATATGTTGTATCATCCATTTTATATCCATTTTATACTCGTTTGATTTATATGATTTTTATTGCTATATACATATAGCTTGCTTTGGGATTCGCACATCAGACACATTACAGTCTTCCACCAGCAGAGGGAGTCTGAATCATATAATTAACACACAAGTTGTGCAAAATTATCCACTGTTTTCACTTGCCACTCTAGCACTGTATCCACTTATTTTGATTTGTTTTTTTTTTGTTTTTTTTCAAAGAAATTTTATTAATCATATAAAAGCAAGACAGAGCATTATGGTACAACAGGGATCCATCTCATCTGATAGATGCATTGCACAGTAATAGGGCACAACATAAGTAACAACAGAGTCAGAGAGGCAAAGTGCCACAAAACAGTGAGCAGTGCACGGAGAAGGTTCGATGGATCTCCCTGTAATAAAATCGGGGTAAGAAAAAGAGAAAAAGAACTTGGTTAACATGTGGGAGTAGGTGAAGGTAAGGAGAAGGGGCTGGGAGTATTCCACCTGGAGTTGTATGAGGATGTAGGAAGTGGTTACCAAGAGCAGAGCGTATATCGAAGGGTTAGCAGATAGAGACGATGTCCAGATGGACAGTCGCGTACTTAAGTCCTCTGATATCTGAAAAAGTCATGTATAGTCTCAAATTCCTCCTGGGAGAAGGTGGCGGTGATAAAAGGCGTCCATTTGCGAAAGAATAAGTCAGAGTGTCTGTGGTTTGTGAGGTCGGTGTTGAGTTTATCCTTGTAGAATAGTGAGATCATCTCTTTTTTGATCTGAGGAATGGCGGGGCTCATAGTAGAGGTCCATTGTTTGAGAATGACTCGGCGGGCCACAAGGAGGCAGGTGAGTGTCCAATTCTTGATCTGAGGGTCAACGGGATCGGGTTGGGGGGAACGTATTATAAGCTGTTTGTCCCAGTGGCCGAAAATTAGGAGTAGAGGGTCCCTTGGAAGGTTAAGCTGGGTTATGCTCTTGATGAAGATTATGACCTGGTCCCAGAAGGCGGCTATGAAAGAGCATGACCAGAAACGATGGTGCAAAGAAGGCCTAGGACGGTTGCAGAGAGGGCACAGAGATGCAGAGGGGTTGGCCTTGTCCATAATAAAAGGGATGAAAGCCCGGTGTATAATTTTGAGTTGCGTCTCCCTCCATATTTCATTGGGTGTGATTTGGAGCGTTTTCTTGTATCCAAGCATTATTTTATCCGTGAGGTCTGGATCTGTGAAGTGTTTACTCCAGTGGTTGACAGAGGTCGTAACGGTCTGAAGAAGGGATTGCATCATGAGAGGTTTGTAAATGCTCGATATGGTATAGGAGCCGGTTGGTATAAAGCTGTCTATTATGGTTCTGCGGAATGGTTTGTGTGGCTCTGGGCAGGATGCCCGGAGAAAGCTAAGACATTGCCAGTAGTGGAATATGTGGAACTTGGGAATAGAGTACTTGTTGACTAAGTGAGTGAAGCTGTGTG
>BLSH010552895.1:821047-832646 GCA_018402905.1 Glandirana rugosa | reverse complement strand
GGCAAGGTTCCCCCTTTTCCAGTCACGGCTCATTCCACCAGGGCAGTTAGTACTTCCTGGGCTTTTAGACACCAGGCCTCGGTGTCTCAGGTGTGCAAAGTGGCTACTTGGCCCTCAGTGCACACATTTACTAAGTTTTACAAAGTTGATGTTTCAGCATCGGCGGATTCTGCTTTTGGCCCCAAAGTTTTGCAAGCGGCAGTGTAGGCGCGACTGGCGCCGCCTGAGAGAGCTTTTTTTGTTTGGTACAGTTGTTATAGTTGCCCACCCCTCTTGATTGACACAGCTTTGGGACATCCCCACTTGTCTAATGATGGGCTGCGTCTGTCAGTGAACGTAAGAGTAAAAGGGATTTTATTATAACTTACCGTAAAATCCTTTTCTCTGAGTTCACTGACAGACGCAGCACCCACCCCTCTGTTGAGTTTGTACGGCTTGTTGCGAACTGATGTGCTATTGTCTAGCAGGGGGTTATATGCTAAGGTGAGGACGGCCCCCTGGGAGGGGCCAACCTATGCTTTTGTTTTATTTTACCTAGTCTACTCCTAGTGATAGGAGCATAAACCCCACTTGTCTAATGAAGGGCTGCGTCTGTCAGTGAACTCAGAGAAAAGGATTTTACGGTAAGTTATAATAAAATCCCTTTTTTTTCTTAACCAGTTTAGTGTCACATTAATGTTGGTAACACAATTGATCAGATCCTCCAAAATATTTCTAATTCTAGGTAATGTAGAATAATGCAGCTAATTATTTTAGGAAATGATTTAGTGCATTTGTTGTTCTTCATCTCTTTTCTTGTTTGCTATTGACAATGGTTAAGAAAAGCGGTACTTCCAAAGAGAAAAAAAAAGTCTGTGTTTAGATGAGGGATGTGTTCCTCTCTGCTTACACCCAGAGACACTTCCTCATTCTCATGTGCAATGCACAGAGTGCAGAGGCTGTCCCAAGTCCCATTTGTCTAGTGTTTCAGGGCAACAATAAAACTAGCAGAGTGGGTCCCACCCAGAAAGCAACACTATGAGCCGCTGGGAAAGGCAAAAATAAGGTGAGAGAGAACACTTTTTTTTTTTTGTTGTTGAGTGGAATCTACTCTCCAGCAAGATCCTGAGTGTGCTGGGTGTTCTTGTCTGTGCTCTGGAATTGGCTGTAACACTGAAAGAAGGACAGAGGTTCAACACAGGCAGATATCTTTTTGCTGGTGTACAGTGGGATCAGAAGTTTGGGAAGCTGTGATTTTTTTTTTCTGAGCTAGTGGAGATAACAGCTGCTGTTCAACACTCTCCCCTCCAGGCAGGCCCAAGGTAAGACGCTCAGTAATGGGGATCATTATTGAGTACCACTGCCAGATGTGTTCAAGAGATTCCAGGCTGGTTAATGTAAATCTAAAGAGATGTCTAAGCTGTGCATTTGAAGGTTCTTTAAAGTATTAAATAGTCTTATTACTTTAACAAACAATGTAGAGGAGCCAAGGTTTAGGTCATAGTAATTTTGCATTATTTGTGATTGTAGTTGCATGCAGGTATTTTACGGTCATAGGCAAGTTTAAAGCAGTGCTTGGCATTGGTTCAAGCAACAAAGACCCTATTTTTTTTATTTATTTTTTTAATTCAGGTTCAAATAGAAAACAAATTATAAATGCACTTTTTTTTTACATTTTGTTATAAATAATTGTTTTAATTTAGATTCAAATACAACTCAAATTTGTTATACAACATGTATTTATAATTTGTTTTCTATTTGAACCTGAATTTAAAAAAAAATAGGGTCTTTGTTGCATAAACCAATGCCAAGCACTGCTTTATACTTGCCTATGATAGTAAAATATCTGCAAATTTGTTATACAATATGTATTTATAATTTGTTTAGATTTGATAGAGACAGGGTTACTGTAGGTTTAGAAGGCATTCTTGGAGACTTGTAGACTTCAAGTGCTCTGGAATATATAGCTTGTTAAAGCATTATCATTTATATAGTGGAAACTAGATAATGCAATGTACTTTATCTCTGAATTTTATGCAGTTCTCATATTGTTTATTGTGTTCATTACCGGAATATCTAATACAGCAGTTCTGATACTGACCATTTTGGTGGTGTGAAAGCTTGGAATAATTATATTACCTAGCATTTCTACATCTTGTATCAGAATTTTATTGCTGCGTAATCTTTTAGAAATTGTTCTGCTTTTAGATTTCTCCCATTGACAAACATGTTTGAAATAAAGTGCCCCAAGATTTGGAAATGGTTCTATAATCAATAAAGGCTACATGGTTTATTTAATAAGGCAGCACAAAATGGAATGAATATGTGCTAAGTGCAATAACCTATGGGAACCAATCATGTTTCAACTTACAATAATAACATTGCCAATGGTTATTGCATTTTTAAACATTGTTATTGTAGCTTTTAATCAATAACTGTCAGCAACATAGTAATATAACTTCAAAAACGTGTTGAGTTAAGCTAAGTAGTTTAAAATTAAATTAATGCATTTGTTTAACTTTTTGGAAGGTGACATAACCTCTGTGGCTCACCTACAAGCAATACAAACATACAATTAATACATTCTATCAAATCATCTCCTTATTGTATGAAAATAACACATATAATTGTATATTACAAAGAATTTACTCAATACAAGCACACATCTGTGAATTGTGCAAATATTACTTTTAACATACATTAAAGTACCATTTCGAAACTGTTTGCCAGAGATTAGAGCATGGATGCAGTTCTGACTCAAAGTTAAGTCCACCCAAGACCAAGACTGATATTTCAGTTTATAGGTGGAATCTGCCAAAATGAATTACTGACAGGCATCTTAGGACTCTAGCACTGGAAACTCCATATGCAGTGACTGGTTCAGCTGTGTTGCTTCAGTTCTGTTGCTTGTGCCCTTACATAAATTTGGAAATATTTCTTCTCATAATGGCTGCATGGATCTTTGCAGAAAATTTGCCAGATCTTGAGTAACATAAGAACTTGGAATATTGTTCAGCCTACCTGCATTGACCCTAAACTGAAATACTGAATTTTGGCTGAACTGACCTTTGAGGTTCCCAGCAGAAACATGGATCCAGATGGACATGTATTGTATAGCAAAAGTAGCTTTAGGATGCAGAAAACAAATTGAAATGCGAAATGTAGAGTGCATACATTTGGAAGAATACATCTCACAAACCAAAGACATGCTCTCTGGGATTTCTCCCATTAAAAGCTACCTGAGCTATACATTGTACTATAACGTGAATGGCATTAGCTTTCCCTGAAATGTATATGTATCGTATGCAAAATGACGAAGGCGATCTCAGATTTTTGACCTGTGAAAAAAAAAAAAAAAACAAGGCACCTTGGTAAGGATAATCCTAGGTGTGTTATTCGTTTGAGTAGAAAAGAAGGTATGTTGGAAAACCTAGATGCCAGCAATTCTGAATAGCAACTAGCTTGACATTCAGATTATCTGATTCAAACCTGATTCATGTATTATTACTTAATTCTAGAATACCAACTTATGCTGTAGTGCTGGGTATTTAGAAACACATCTTGAAACACATGACCAACATATGAGACTGCAATCACACTTGGGGTGTATACCATCATTTTACAGGCTTTTTTTTTAGAGCGTGTACAGGTGTTTCTAAGAATTTTCCTTGAGTTTTTTTTTCTTTTTTAGCCAATGGAGAGCTAGTTATTAATGTTCTACGGGCATAACTTATTACAACCTCAAGCACCACTACACTCAGATGTGAACAGGCACAATTGAAAACAATGGGAGCTATAAAATGAACAGGTGTGAATGGAACTAAGCCTCAAAAGTCCACCATGCTAAAAGGGATGTTCACATATTTGCACCATAAACTCTGTACAGCCATTAGTAATTCATATGTTTACCCCTACATAAGAACAATGCCCTTATAAAAACCTTCACACCATTGGTGCGTGAGGGTGTGCACCCCAGATCACAAACACACATGTGTGTATACAGTATCTCACAAAAAGGAGTACACCCCTGACATTTTTGTAAATATTTTATTCCATCTTTTCATGTGACAACACTAAAGAAATTACACTTTGCTACAATGTAAAGTAGTGATTGTACAGCGTGTATAACAGTGTACATTTCCTGTCCTCTCAAAATAACTCAACACACAGCTATTAATGTCTAAACTTCTGGCAACAAAAGTGAGTACATCCCCAAGTGAAAAATGTCCAAATTGGGCCCAATTAGCCATTTTCCCTCTCTGGTGTCATGTGACTCGTTAGTGTTATAAGGTCTCAGGTGTGAATGGGGAGCAGGTGTGTAAAATTGGTGTTATGGCTCTCATTCTCTCATACTGGTCACTGGAAGTTCAACATGGCACCTAATGGCAAAGAACTCTCTGAAGATCTGAAAAAAAAAAGAATTGTTGCTCTACATAAAGATGGCATAGGCTATAAGAAGATTGCCAAGACCCTGAAACTGAGCTGCAGCACGGTAGCCAAGACCATACAGCAGTTTAACAGGACAGGTTCCACTCAGAACAGGCCTCACCATGGACAAAGGAGTTGAGTGCACATGCTCAGCATCATATACAGAGGTTGCCTTTGGGAAATAGACGTATGAGTGCTGCCTGCATTGCTGCAGAGGTTGAAGGATCGGGGGGGGGGGGGGTCAGCCTGTCAGTGCTCAAACAATACACCGCACACTGCATCAAATTGGTCTGCATGGCTGTTGTAAAAGAAGGAAGCCTCTTCTAAAGATGATGCACAAAAAAGCCTGCAAACAGTTTGCTGAAGATAAGCACACTAAGGACATGGATTACTGGAAGTTAAATTTGGTTCAGATATTGTGTGGCAGCAACCAGGTGGGGATTACAAAGACAAGTGTGTCTTGCTTACAGTCAAGCATGGTGGTAGGAGTGTCATGGTCTGGGACTGCTTGAGTGCTGCCGAAACTGGGGCGCTACAGTTCATTGAGGGAACCACAAATGCCAATATGTACTGTGACATACTGAAGCAGACCATGATCCTCTTCCTCTGGAGACTGGGCTGCAGGGCAGTATTCCAACATAACGACCCCAAACACAACTCCAAGACGACCACTGCCTTGCTAAAGAGGCTGAGGGTAAATTTGATGGACTGGCCAAGCATGTCTCCAGACCTAAATCCTATTGAGCATCTGTGGGGCATCCTCAAACGGAAGGTGCAGGAGCGCAAGGTCTCTGACATTCACCAGCTCCGTGATGTCATCATGGAGGCATGGAAGAGAACTCCATGCCCAAGAGGGTTGAGGCAGTGCTGGAAAATAATGGTGGCCTCATAAAATATTGATACTTTGGTCCCAATTTGGACATTTTCACTTAGGGGTGTACTCACTTTTGTTGCCTAGGCCATCTTTATGTAGGGCAACATTTCTTTTTTTCAGATCCTCAGAAGTTCTTTTGCCGTGAGGTGCCATGTTGAACTTCCAGTGACCAGTATGAGAGAGTGGGAGTGATAACACCAAATTTAGCACTCCTGCTCCCCTCACACCTGAGACCTTGTAACGAGTCACATGACACCGTGGAGGGAATATGGCTAATTGGGCTAAATTTGGACATTTTCACTTAGGGGTGTACTCACTTTTGTTGCCAGCGGTTTAGACATTAATGGCTGTGTGTTGAGTTATTTTGAAGGGACAGCAAATGTATACTGTTATACAAGCTGTACACTCACTACTACTCTTCAGTGTTGTTAAATGAAAAGTTATAATAAAATATTTACAAAAATGTGAGGGGTGTACTCACTTTTGTGAGATACTGTATGAGAAGAGCAGTGGGCAGTATCAGTAGAGCAGAGACTGCTGTCAGTAGGGCAGTGGACGGTTGGGTTTTGTGAAATATCAAGAGTCTAAACAGACTCTGATGTCTCACTTTTGAGACAGAGAAAGGGACTGGGGACAAAGAGTCTCCAGTCCCTCTCTCTGCAGCCTCAGCTGTGTTATGCTGAGTGGCTACCTGTTCATTCACAAACTGAAGCATAGTAAACATAGTTAACATCTGACACCATTGTCTGCACAGCCTTTTTAATTTAAGGTTATGACTTTTATCCCAATAAACTACACTTCTTGGTTTTATAGCAAGTGGTATCTTGCTAGTTCATGCTAAGTTATTACACAGTTGATACAGTAATACATGGACCCAAGTGCTCTTATGGACCTTATTGTGGCTTTCTTCATGCTTCATAGTTTACTATGCGTCAGTTAAAAATGAACACAGGAGCGATCGGAACAGATCACTCACTGTGTTTACTCAGAATAGGAAGGGGATGATAAATTAAATACTTACCAGCCCCTTTCCCTGCTCTCCATCCTGAAACATCCTCCGCAGCAGCTAGCAGGATAGGAGAGAAGCTGGCAGCACTGCAGAGGGGAGACTGGGTGCCAGGAATCAGGGGAAAACGTTACCGCACGAGGGGATTAGGGTGTGCCCAGGCACAGCTGGCACACCCTGTGTGCACGCCTATGCTCCACACTGGGTTGTATGCACCTTCCTGACCTGCCATTCACAGTACAAGTGAGTTTCAATGCTAGCAGCTCCAGAGAGTGTTCACATTTCTGTCACAGAGGTAGCAACCTACTGCTAAAATGCACGCCTTACAGTAGGGCATTAATGGTTTGTAGTAGTGCCCTTTACTTGGAGAATTATACTGTGCAGTTATTGATGCCAGTATGTGGCATCAATGTATATTATACCTGCCTTTGTTGTCTGAATTTGTGTGCCAACTGAGTGGTACACTCTTTTAATATAGAAATTAATATTTTACAACCATATTCAGACGTGAAGCAATAAGCTAAAGAATGTTGTCTATATAAGTCTATATAAGTCACTTGTTATCAAAGAACATTTTTTATGTAGAGTAAATTCAGTATATGATATTCACATGATATCTCTTGTATGTAGTGTTAAATGTAACACAACCCTATTCATTTCCTTTTCCATAAAAAATATATGTACAAAAAGTTCATCACAAAAGCAGAAGGCTTGCCCATAGTGACAAATCAAATCCAGCAGAGGGTTGTTTTAGGCACCAAACATTATGTTGTGCCTACAGGCACCATCTATGGAAATCCTATCCTGTTGATTGGTCACCAGGTCTCAGATTTTGTTTCATCCACGGAGTATATATTTTTAGCCTTTAATTCATTTCCTGTATGATTTTATAAAACTATATTCCTGTTATACATTACATGCACTAATTGGCCTTCTGTTAAATGTGGGATCACAAAGGTGTCATTATTTAGCAATTCTTGCTTTTGTAATAGGTTTGATTGATGATCATACTGATGCTAAAGCTTAAAGCAGACATTCCTACCTTTTGACTCCAGGCTAGTAAACTTGTCTGTGACTTGTGCTGTCATACCCTTGTACTGATCCCACTGTCTTCTTACATTATACTTATTATTGCTAGATTGTTAGTCTACAAATTCTTCACAAGAAATTAAATTCTTAAAAATGAAATCCTATTACAACCACACCCTAGATCCCTGGTGGGTCTGATATTGTTTGTGGATTGGCTTTATTCTCTAAGAAGCTGTTTAGTATAAATGATCACTATACTGACAATACCGTATAGTTCAAGCTAGCCATAACTAATCTGCTCTAGGCCTTGTCCGTACAAGTATCATGAATGCTTTCCCCCTAGTTTGGGAAAACTTTGCATGCTACACATTCGTTTCTGACTGACTCTAATGTTATGAGTCATCACTGATGTCTATCTTGATTACAAGCACCTGTAGAACAGGTGGCAGCACATTCAGCAGAAGTATCTAAAAGTATATTTGATGCATCAAGTGATCATCTGCAACCAGTATTTGCAAACTAAAACTGGCCATAGATGGATTGAAATCTGTCAGTTTCAGCAATGGCATTACGTCACAAAATCAATGGTTCCCTATGAAAGCCATCTTAACTGGTCCAACATAAGTCGGTCCGACTTTGAAAAAGGTTCCTGTACTACTTTGGTCCGACTTCAGCCCATTGAATAGCATTGAAGTAGGATCAAAGTCGGATCCTTGTTCTAACCATCCGACTTGTGACATCCGACTTGGTGATTACAGCAGCAGTAAAAGGAATTTATCTCACACTGGGATTGTTTTGATTGGACAAAGGACAAGTCACTATCTCAAAGTCGGAGTAAAATCTTATCTTGTTCATTCAAGTCGGATGGAAGTAGGACCAAAGTAGGACCGATGTTGCAGGGCAAAGTAGGATCAAAAGTCTGACCGTTTTTGTGTTGGATAGTGTGAACCCAGCCTAAGGCTGGGTTCACACTTGTCCGACAAACGGACCGACATTGTGAGCACAAGTCGCATTAGGTCACAAAATCAATGTTTCCCAATGAGAGCTGTCTTAACTGGTCCGACACAAGTCGGTCCGACTTTGAAAAAGGTTCCTGTACTACTTTGGTCAGACTTTGGTCCTACTTCAGCCCATTGAAGTAGGATCAAAGTCGGATCCTTGTTCTAACCATCCGACTTGCGACATCCGACTTAGTGATTGCAGCACCAGTAAAAGGAATTTATATCACACTGGGATTGTTTTGATTGGTCAAAGGAGAAGTCACTATCTCAAAGTCAGAGCAAAATCTTATCTTGTT
This sequence comes from Glandirana rugosa, assembly GCA_018402905.1. Lineage (NCBI taxonomy): Eukaryota > Metazoa > Chordata > Amphibia > Anura > Ranidae > Glandirana > Glandirana rugosa. Next base: position 824,033 of record BLSH010552895.1, on the reverse strand, counting down.
CATTCAAGTCGGATGGAAGTAGGACCGATGTTGCAGGGCAAAGTAGGATCAAAAGTCTGTCTGTGTTTGTGTTTGGGTTTAAAAGGATGAGGTGGCAACCCTATCAATGACACATATTGTCTCGGTAGACACTGTAAGCTGAAGGCCTCATGCACACAGGGTGTTTTTACAGCAGCTGTTTTTAGCTGCAGACCTTTTTTCCTACAGTCAATAAACTCTCCATCATGTTATCTTACGTGTTCATGCACACATAGGCTGTTATCAAACGTTTTTAGCTGGGGCGTTTTTGAGCTGTAAAAAAAACCCAAGACTAGTGGGTTCTGAGAGACGTTTTTCAGCTGTAAAAACGCTCAAACGCTCAAAAACGCGCAAAAACATGGCTCACCAGTGCTTTTGGACGTTTTTGATCCATTGAGAAAAAAAAATGGTACTGCTCAAAAATGCTCAAAAACACGGCTCACCAACGTTTTTGGATGTTCTTGATTCATTGAAGAAAAATAAAAAAACGCTCGAAAGCACTACTGCTCAAAATCGCTCAAATACGCTAATGCAATAATGCTAAAAGAAGCTGAAAAATTCACTAGAAAGCTACTGACGTTTTTAGAATGTTTTTTTAACATCCTGTGTGCATGAGGCCTTACAGTGAGAGCCAGGGGGCACCAATCAAAATTTTGCTATGAGGCCCAATAATTTGTAGTTACGCCCCTGACTCCGGCTCTCAGTGCTAGAATTATTTATGACCTCTGATTCTTTGTGTCACACCCTACTTTTTTAGCTGGTAAAAAAATCTCTAAGCTTGATGAGTTTCTGCCTTTAGCTTTCCCTTTGTTTTGCATATATTAGGGTTGAGTCATACCTCCCAACTTTCTGAGATGGGAACGAGGGACACCTATTAGCAAAAGTATGTAGGCATAGGACACACCCCCTGCCACGTCCCCTTAAAGGAGAATTGTACAAATAAAACTGATTGGTTAAACCCACAAGTGTTTTTTTTACCACTACTATTCCTTTATATTGGCTTTTGGAATTCACAAATGCAGCAATTTAGAAATTGGATGAAAGGTTTATCACTGGGAAACACTTTTTGCTAGATAAAAAGTGCATTTTATATACAACTATATAGATCAGACCAAAATGAGGGACAAATGAGGAGGAAAGAGGGACAGAGGGACTTTGTTCCGAATCAGAGACAGTTGGGAGCTATGGTTGAGGTCCTTACACTCATACACAGCTGCAGTAAATATAACAATTTCTTTACAAAATATTCCCTTACCTTCCCAGTAGATATCCACCTCCTTTCACCCAGCCCTCTCACCAATGGTGGATGTGTGAGAACTACATGCTCTTTCTACTTTGTGCTATTTATGAATGCTGAGCGTGGTTGAAAGGCCCTTTTCATTGTTATATTTGTTGACAATCCAGAATACTTGTTGTTTTCTATTACAGTTATCTTCTTTTACAACTTTTTACAGTATGCTTTAATGGTGGGCACAGATAAGGTGATTTAATATTATTGTTCAGAATCTATATTAATTCTGAAATGTATTTTTCTCCCCCAGCTGCAATCAGATGTATACTTTCTTAATACAACTATAAGTTATAATCTGAAAGTTAACATTGGAGGGAGTTGACAATGCTTTTTATAGTCCTGTACTCCTGCATGGTATAATTCCTTTTGCTTGGACGAGCCAAATGGAAATGTGTTTTCTGCCATCCCACTCCAGTGCTCTATGTTGACATAGATGAGTACCAGCTACACACATCACCATGTGTTCTTGCACAGACTTCTAGTGAGGAGGAAAAGAAGAGTCATGTCTGACCAGGTCTTTTAGATGACTGAATGCACTTGGTCAAATGCTGGTGCCTATGAAATATGCTATAGCAGGAAAGTAAAGGACACTGTGAAAATGGAGACCCTTATTACAACAATCCTAATTTTCCTTCTGCAGTAAGAGTATTTATTGCAGTCACCCTTTCATTCCTCCCCTTTTTCATTTAAATATGGGCCACAAGCATGACTGGCTTCTTATCTTGATTACTCACGCAGATACTGCTGGCAAGTAAGGCAGGCCATAGATGATGTGATCCCCCCATGAACACAGTCAGTGTTGTTGGAGAAATCCCTCTATTGTGTCCTTCCAGCTAGGAGGGTGCAGGGAGCCATCCCTGCCCAGAGAACACAGTGATTATTGCTAGCAGCTATAGCCTCCGGCAATAATCGAATTCTAGAAATCCGACATGCTGGTTTTACCCAAGTCCATTGATCGATCGATCAACTTGGATACAATCAGCCTGCCCGTACATACATCAAATCTTTGCTGGTCCTTGCTGAACCGGCCATCAAACAATCTATGGCCAGCTCAACTCCTGATTCAGCAATTAGCTTCCGTACACCTAGATTCAACAGGAAAGCTCTATTTTGAGCCCAATGAAGGCTCTTATCCTTGAAGCCTTGATGGAGGGGACATTTCTTCTGACACCCAAAATACATCCATCTGTTGTAGTATGAACTAAGGAATTTTGACTCTTATTATTTGGTCTGATGCTCTTTCCATTGGTGCATGTTTTTTTCTGGTAACCTGCTGGGTATCCACTGGAGGGTATTCTTTTCTGTTGTGAGCAGCCTTACCTGAGCCAATGAGCTCTCTGAATGTTTTTGTCCTCTCACTACTTTGTATAATCTCAAATCAAAGTCCCAGCCGCTCTTGGATGCTATTTTTAATTGGACCCTTAGCAAATAATACATTTTATCTAATTCAATCTGCTGAAGTCAGATCAACAGAGTGAATTGGTTGGATTAGTACACTTAATGAACACTCTCTAATTAACCACTTCCCGCCCGCAGGACGTCTATTGACGTCCTGGGGTTTCAGTGGTGATATCTCAGTGATGCCGGCACCTGCAGGCATCATTGAGTTACTACGGACGTCCACGGCCGTAGTGACTCTATAGTGGTGACTTTGGGGTCCTGCAGTTATCTGCAGGA
>BLSH010552895.1:806027-818873 GCA_018402905.1 Glandirana rugosa | reverse complement strand
GAATCGAGCAGTGGCATCCTGCAAACGGGCGAAAAGGTGAACTTGCAGTATCTTATAGGAGGTTAACAATATATACAGTATGCTAAAATTATTTTTTCACGTTTGTCTGTCTTTCAGTTATTCAAAAATATAATTCCCTTTTCCAAGTTTTATACCTACAGTGAGGGGAAAAAAGTATTTGATCCCCTGCTGATTTTGTACGTTTGCCCACTGACATATAAATGAACAGTCTATAATTTCAAAAGTAGGTTTATTTTAACAGTGAGAGACAGAATGACAAAAAAAATCCAAAAAATGCATTTAAAAAAGTTATAAATTGATGTGCATTAAAATGAGTGAAATAAGTATTTGATCCCCTATCAATCAGCAAGATTTTTGGCTCCCAGGTGTCTTCCATACAGATAAGGAGCTGAGATTAGGAGCACTCTCCTAAAGGGAGTGCTCCTAATCTCAGCTTGTTACCTGTACAAAAGACACCTGTCCACAGAAGCAATAAATCAGATTCCAATCTCTCCAGCATGGCCAATACCAAAGAGTTGTCCAAGGATGTCATGGACAAGATTGCAGCCCTACACAAGGCTAAAATGGGCTACAAGACCATTGCCAAGCAGCTTGGTGAGAGGATGACAACAGTTGGTGAGATTATTCACAAATGGAAGAAACCCAAAATAACTGCCTATCTCCCACAGTCTGGGACTCCATGCAAGTTCTCACCTCGTGGAGTTTCAATGATCATGAGAACAGTGAGGAATCGGCCCAGAACTACACAGGAGAATCACAATTGCCATTGATCACAAGGCAGCTGGGACCATAGTCACCAAGAAAACAATTGGTACCACACGCAGTGAAGGACTGAAATCCTGCAGTGCCCACAAGGGTCCCCTGCACAAGAAAGCACATGTACAGGTCTGTCTGAAGTTTGCTAATAAACATCTGAATGATTCAGAGGAGAACTGGGTGAAAGTGTTGTGATCAGATGAGACCAAAATCAAGCTCTTTGGCATCAACTTAACTCTCCGTGTTTGGAAGAGGAGGGATGCTGCCTATGACCCCAACACCATCCCCACCGTCAAACATGGAGGTAGAAACACTATGCTTTGGGGGTGTTTTTCTGCTAAGGGGACAGGACAACTTCACCACATCAAACGGACGATGGACGCATGAACCATCAAATCTTGGACTAGAACCTCCTTCCCTTAGCCAAGGCATTGAAAATGGGACGTGGATGGGTATTCCAGCATGACCCAAAACACACGCCCAAAGCAACAAAGGAGTGGCTCAAGAAGAAGCCTAGCCTAGCCAGTCTCTAGACCTAAATTCCATAGAAAACATGTGGAGAGAGCTGAAGGTTTGAGTTACCAAATGTCAGCCTCAAAACCTTAATGACTTGGAGAGGATCTGCAAAGAGGAGTGGGAAAAAATCCCTCCTGAGATGTGTGGAACTACAAGAAACGTCTGACCTCTGTGATTGCCATCAAGGGTTTTGCCACCAAGTACTAAGTCCTGTTTTGCGAAGGGGTCAAATACTTATTTCACTCATTAAAATGCAAAACAATTTATAACTTTTTTAAATGCGTTTTTCTGGATTTTTATATTGTTATTCTGTCTCTCACTGTTAAAATAAACCTACCTATTTCTTTTTCAGTGAGCAGACGTACAAAATCAGCAAGAGATAAAATACTTTTTTCCCCTCACTGTATATCATATATCTTTAGGTTTATGTTCTAATATATATATATGTGTGTGTGTGTGTAAGGACTATTTCCATGGGCATTTGGCAAAAATAGCAAAGACATTAAAAATAACCAACCAATCTAGTACTTCTGATCAGTCTTTTCTCTTAGGTCTGCTGAAAATAGCAGCTAGAAATTCCCCAGTGTTTCCTGCAGTTTCCAGTCTTGGGAGACTGGTTATTTATATCCTAAGAAAACAAACAGATTCATGTTTATATAAGATGTATTGCTTCAGCTGCAGATCTTCTAATATGTATTTAATGGGATATTGCAGTCAAAATAAGAATAATAAGACATGTCTGCTAGTTTTGAGGCGGTATCATAAGTACATCTTTGATGATACATGCCCGTTACATTACACATGTAGCATTACCCCCGTAGGCTGATGTTTGTCCCCAGTTGTTGCCCTGATATTACAAGTTGCCCGGCCCTTCTGACACTCCAGGTTCAGACATATTTTAACAATAGAGAACAATGAAGCAGGAGACAATTCTTTTTGAGTAACACCTCTATATTAGAATTTGATCAACAAGTAGATGGAAGAAAGTAGTTAGACAAGTATAATCTCATTTAGAGCATAGAAGCAGTGTATACTAAATACAATGGCATCAATCAGTTAGCAATGTGTTTTACCACTTCCCACATGTAGGACGTCATATGACGTCTTTAGGTTGAAGTGGTGATACCTGAATGATGCCTTCATCTTCAGCCATCATTCAGATATCTTTCTTTTCAGCCAGCGATTCCCTGTAATGTAAAAGCCATCCTAGTGGCTATTCAGCATCCCCTCCTGCTGCCCCCGGTCCCTCTTTGGGCTCTTCCATGTGATCACCATAGAGCTGGCCGAGGACTGAATGATCCCCGACCATCTCTATGATGCTGGGAGGCTGAAAGCAGCATCATGACATAACTTCCAGCTCTGGCAGATGTAAACACTGCCAGTTTTTTGTCCTGGGAAGGAGAGATCGATGTTTTGTTTTTTATCTCATGCTTTCCAGGACAGAGGAGATATCTAGGGTCTCATTGACCCCAGATGTCTCCATAAAGTGGACCTTGTATGACTTATTCCTATTACAAGGGATATTTGCATTTCTTGTAAATGGAATAAAAGTGATACAAAAAATTAAAGGAACAGTGTACAAAAAATAATATAAATAATAATATTTTTTTTGGAGGACCCACCGGTGTCGGTGAATGACAGACCCTGGGAACTTAACAGAAAGGCTGGAGCAGGCTGGGAGGAGACAGTGGACAGTCTGTGGAAGTTGGAGGAGCCAGTCAAGGGAAGGAGTGCCACTGGACAGTGAGGTAGGCCGGAGTGGCCTGGAAGATGATGGGCTGGGAGTAGTAGTCTATTGGGACCTGGCTAGCACAGTTGTACTTAGCTACACCCTGAGGGTCCGTGGCCTTACAATCTGAGGGCCCATGGCCCTTGTCTGTAATGGGTGGTCTGGAGGTCCTGCTGACACAGTGCAGGCCTCAACATGTGCTAGCTAGGGTGGAGGAAGAGGAAATGTACGCCTGATAGATTTCCTTTCAGAAACAAGCGTTGTGCAGGAGAAAAGCGTGTAACGGTCAGCAAGTGTCAATGCTCGAGGAAGGAGCATGTATATGGAGCTGTATACAGTTTGGTCTCATAATCTTTGATTTTTTTGGGCATGCCACAGTCATCCCTTTCCCTATCCACATCTACCAGCCACCCCTAAGGGTGACATTGGTTACATAACTCTAAACGGTATCCTGTAAATTTTTTTTAAAACATAGCCTATGGAGATTTTTAAGCACCGAAGTTTGGCATCATTACACGAGTGTGTGCAATTTTAAAGCATGACATGTTAGGTATCGATTTACTCAGCGTAACATCATCTTTCACATCATACAAAACTGGGGTAAATATTGTGTTCATTAAAGTGTATTTTTTTTTAAAAAAATTGTGGTTAAAAATATGCTGTGCAAATACCATATGACATAACAAATTGCAATGAACTCCATTATATTCTCTAGGGTCTCTGCTAAAAATATATATATAATGTTGGGATTCTGAGTAATTTTCTAGCAATAAAATATTCATTTTTACATGTAGGAAAGGAATGCCAGAGCTTGTCCGCTATGTGTAACCAGATTCAACCCCTCTATGCAACACTGGCTGAATGAGGGGGGAGAAAAACGTATTAGTCTATCAGTTCCCTCTAATGCAGCATAAGCATACATGGGTATATGTATATCTACCTGAGATATCCTTATAACTGTAATGATGGGAGGAATGTTTCCTCAACAGGAGAAAAGTTGCACTTGAGAGTTCTGTGTACGCTTTTACAAGTTTCAATATGACGGTAATAGTTGTCTTCTGCTAGCAATGGTGGGGCCATTGGATAGTATTAAGTATTTGTAGGCCAATGTGGTTAAACAGCTAAACCATTATGCTGCTTACAGTAAAGGTTTCTCGGTAGCTGAGCTGTAAAGTTGTCTGCATGCAGGGCCTCTAACAGATAGATGTCATAAAGAGGTTGGACATCTGCCTGCTAACCAATCCTGCTGATAACACTGACTCCAGGGAACAGAAGCTGCTTGCACAGATTCTTGGATCTCAGAAGAGTTGTGCAGAGTGACCATGAACAGCCTGTTAGTGCAGTGTAGCAGCGGCAGCTGTGTGGGGATGGATGGTGGCAGTCCCAAGACAGAGAAGATCAGATGCAGTCTCAGTGTAGTGATCACAGCAATGTAGATTCACTACCTCCAATATCACAGCCACAGGCTAGGCTGCAAAGACCTGCAGTCTCTGAGTGAGACTGACAGTTTCCCTCTCCTGCTAGAAATTCTGCACTGAGAGAGCGACCCTGCCACTCACATTTGACTATATCTACTTCGCCAGAATCCTCCTTGCTCTTGCTCCGCAGGTCCACTGGGATGTGTAATTTAATCATCACCCAGGAATACAGTATATATTAGCCGCAGGACTACAGGTCCCAAGATCACCTGTAGTCCCAGGGGGTTCAGATCTGCCCTGCTAGCAGGAAGTGATGTAATTAACCGAATACTGAGCACTAGAGGGAAAGGCTTAACACCTGGACACACACACACACACACACACACACACACACACACACACACACACACCTAATTTAAAAATCCAGATATCATTCAGATATTATGTAAACTTAAAGCTGCTAACATAACTAATTATAATCAATTAAATATCTTCTTAGTGTTCCTTATAAAGGGGCAGCAACTTAGAAGCTCTTCAGTGCTGACTCCCCAGATTATATATAATAGTTCCTGAGAGAGAATTATTGGGTATTACTAATATGGATGACCTTATTTCTGTCCCTCCTTTGATTGGTGATACAGCACATAAGTAAGGATAGGGGTCTAGGGAGTGACGATGAGCGATTCTGCACAATGGGTGTTCTTACTACCAAAAGTAAAGCTTTTGCAACCATCTAATTCTAACTACTTTTAATTGAGAAGAGGGAATGAAGTACTTTACAGCTAATGCACTACTTCAAGTCCTTCCCGAGTCATCATAAGTTACAGTAGATCAAGCTCAGTAAAAATTATCACAAAATCATATACTTTTGCTTTATTATTTGGAGTGTGTATGCGAGCATTTATATATGTGTATCTTTACATTAGTGGGGTCTGCAAACGAACTGCCCTGAACAGTCTTTTTGAAAGAGGCACGTGGCTAAACTTGCTGAAGAAGCCCTACAGGGGGCGTAACACGTACAGGTGGAAGGAATAGCTGCTCAGGACATTTGCACTTTTGTATCAGCGTGGTGAACTGTTGATATGCCTGTTTTCAGGGCCATCTTTAATATTGATTGGACCCTCCCGAATCCACTTATCAACTATTTTCTGGCAGTGCAGGCTCAATGGACCGCTGCTTTGGGCCCCACAACAATGACTGGGCACAGGGCAGCTGCCCCTTTTGCCCTGTGTTAAAGACGGCCGCCTGTTTTTCATGTATCTATGTAAGTGTTTTTAATCCTCTTGTTCTGTTTTTAACCACTTAAGCCCCAGTGTGGCTTGTTCCCACAAACCTCATTCATTGTACGTCAGTCGCGAGAACGGCTTGTGGGCACACGTGGCTGGAGCTGAGGCGCGTGACCGGCGGCAACCCGCGATCACTCTACAGAGGAGAGAGCCAGAATGGGGATCTGTCAGTGTAAACAAACAAATCCCCTTTCAGTCAGGGAAGTGGAGAAAAATCTGCTCTTCCCAGTGATCGGTAACGGCGTTCTCTCTCTACCCCTAGTCAGTCCACCCCCCCCAGTTAGAAACAGCTACCTAGGGAACACTTAACCCCTTGATCGCCCCCTAGTGTTAACCCTTTCCCTGCCTGTGACATTTATACAGTAATGAGTGGCTATTTTTAGCTCTGATTGCTGTATAAATGTCATTGGTCCCAAAAAAGTGTCAAAATTGTCCGATCTGTCTGCCGCAATATCGCAGTCCTGCTAAAAATCGCCGATCAACGCCATTACTAGTAAAAAAGAAAAATTTTATAAAAATGCCATAAATCTATTCCCTACTTTGTGGACGCTATAACTTTTGCGCAAACCAATCAATATAAGCTTATTGCATTTTTTTTAACCAAAAATATGTAGTAGAATACATATCGGTCCTGAACTGAGGAAGAAATTCGTTTATTTACATTTTTTTTTGGATATGTATTTTAGCAAAAAATATCGTTTTTTTTTTTCAAAATTGTTGCTCTTTTTTTGTTTATAGAGCAAAAAATAAAAACCGCAGCGGTGATCAAATACCACCAAAAGAACACTCTTTGTGTGAAAAAAAGGACATCAATTTAGTTTGGGTACAACGTCGCACGACCGTGCAATTGTCAGTTAAAGTGACGCAGTGCCATATCTCAAAAAAATGGCCTGGTCATTAAGGGGGAAATCCTTCCGGTCCGTAAGTTGTTAATAAACAATTTGTATCAGAGAGCGCTATGGTTTTCCATTTTGTTTTTATGGTCACACACGGGCGATTGAGTGTGTGAAAGTGGAATCACGTGGTTCTAAGACATTCTCTGCAGGTGAAACCCAACATCATCCCTAAAGACATTGGATCAGGCGAATTTGACTGTGTAATAGTGTCAATACTGGCGGGTCAGCCGGCATTTTGTTATCACTGAGCCCTGGTTCACACGGGTTTCACACACATGATTCCAGAGCCGGTTCCCGCATTGCCGCCACTCCCGCTGGCAGTTCACACTGCCTTCTGCGAACCACTGCGAATGTCATTAAAAAGTTAATGACACCCCCAGATTTGATTTTCACATCGTTTTTTCACTATATATTTTTTCATGCCAGTGTCTCCTCTACCGGTGTAGTGTGAAGATCTGTATCCTCTGCAGCAACTGCACATGTGCCAAATTCAGGCAAAACAAGCCGAGTACTGAGCTGCACCAAAAGAGGTAAGTAAGCTCAGTTAAATCCCTTACATGCAGAATGGTCAGCAGGGACACAGGCACATCACAAGCTCAGGCACCATGACAGCCCAGTGGGGACACAGTCACAAATTATTGTTATTAACAGTGGGGATACAAGATTTCACAGTGGCTGTAGCATGAAGATCGGGAGGGGGGGTTGGGGGTTTGTCAGTGGAGGAAAGGGGTGGTATTTGGGGGATTGGGGGTTTGTCAGTGGAGGTTGGGGGTCGGTAGTTTGGTGGTGGGGGATCTGTCAGAGGGGGTCTTTTGGGGGGCAGTTGGTGGGGTTTGCGTTGCAGTGGGGGTGACCAGCTCCAGGGGTGCTCCACTGCCCCCCACCCCTGGTCCCAGGAGGAATTGGCTGCTCGGTCTGGAATTCCCAGGCCTGTTTTTTTTGTCCCAGTCCGGGACTGGCACTGACTTTTGATAAACAGTCAAAATTGACCCTCCATTAACAGTGTTTTTTTAGATTTCTTACACTTAATTTTTTAAGAACCCTTTGCACCTATAACAGCTTCAACTCTTCTGGGAAGGCTGTCCACAAGGTTTAGGAGTGTGTCTGTGGGAAAGTTTGACCATTCTTCCAGAAGCACATTTGTGAGGACGGGCACTGATGATGGACGAGAAGGCATGGCTCGCCGTCTCTGCTCGAATTCATCCCAAAGGTGTTCTATCGGGTTCAGGTCAGGACTCTGTGCAGGCCAGTCAAGTTCCTCCACCCTAAACTTGCTCATCCATGTCTTTATGGACCTTGCTTTGTGCACTGATGCACAGTAGTGCTGGTATAGGAAGGGGCCATCCCCAAACGATTCCCACAAAGTAACAGTAAATTTTCCAAAATGCCTTGGTATGTTGACACCTTAAGAGTTCCCTTCACTGTAACTAAGGGTCCAAGCCTAACCCCTGAAAAACAACCCCACATGATAATTCCCCCTTCATCAAATAATTTGGACCAGTGCACAAATCAAGGTCCATGGATGGAAAGACATGGATGAGTGAGTTTGGGTTGGAGGAACTTTACTGACCTGCACAGAGTCAACCCGATAGAAAATCTTTGTGAGGAATTAGAGCGGAGACTGCGAGCAAGGCCTTCTCGTCCACATCAGTGCCTGAACTCACAAATGAGCTTCTGGAAGAATGGTCAAACAATCCCATAGACACACTCCTAAACCTTGTGGACAGCTTTCCCAGAAGAGCTGAAGCTGTTATAACTGCAAAGGGTGGGCCAACTCAATATTGAACCCTATGGACGAAGACTGGGATGCCATTAAAGTTCATATGTGTGTAAAGGGAGGTGTCCCAATACTTTTGGTAATATAGTAACTATAGTCGGCTACAGAATGGTAGTCTAGTTCTGGGAGGGACACTGCTGATAACATATTGAGATAAAGAGCCATTCAGCAGCTCTTTATCATGTAATCAGCTGTGTACAATCACAGCTGATCATGGATGTCAACAGAAGCCAATTATCGTCACCGTTTTCCTAATGCTGACAGCATGAGGAGAGGAGAAGAGAGCAGATAACCGGCTTCTCTAAAAGAAACATCTACACTGATAATCAGGGCACTGATTTTTAGTGTCATGATTATCAGTACAGTCCCAACAGTGCCCACCAGTGCTACCAATCTGTGCCCACAAGTGCTATCAATCAGTGCCTCCTAATCATGGTCACCTATCAGTGCTGCATACCAGTGCCCATCAGTGCAATCTATCAGTGCCCATCAATGCCCATCAGTGCAGCCTATTGGAGAAAAATTACCTGTTTGCAAAATTTTATAGCAAACTATGAAAAAGCTTTTTTTTTTTCAAAATCCCAATATTTTTGGTAATATAGTGTATCTTTGTGCTTATATGATGGGTGCTTAACCTATGGCCCTCCAACTATAGTGGAAGTACAAGTCCCATGAGGCATTGCAAGGCTGACACAGTTGCAAGCATGACTCCAAAAGACTGAGGCATGATTGGGCTTGTAGTTCCGCAGCAGCTGGTTGGCGACAGGTTGAGCACCAATGGCTTATACCTATCCAAACTTAGTTACTGAACTCTTATGAAAGAGTTTTTTGTAGTTATTTATGTGGGTCATATTGGAGGGTCTGGTCCTAACTCCCTTAAAACTGAATGGCTTTTTTCTAAATGACATTAATCATTAGGCTTCATGTACACTACAGCTCCTAAACTTGAGTTTAGGTGCTTTTGGTGTTTTTTTTGCCAAAGCTCCTAAACTCAACTCCAAAAAAGCCTATAATACACATAGGCTTTTAGGATCTACTGCGGTTAGGGGAGGTTCAACCCTCCTCTCCTGAATATGGACGAATCGCGTTCAGGATAGGAAAGTTTTAACCATCAGCCGCAAATGCGTTTTCCCGAAACCGGCAGTCAAAGCATGCTACATGTACATGAAGCCTAAGTTTAATACTTTGAACTTAATTGTTAAATGACCACTGAAATAAACTGTGTTTATTTTTTTTCCTGTATTTTTTCCATAAATGCATGTTGTTACTTTTTAGTATGAGGGAAGCAAGGATAAAAGCATTTATACACTTTGCCAAGTCAACAAAAAATCTTTTGCATTTTAGTCTTTGTGCTTTTGTCCTGTGAGCCTATTTGAACACAAGTCTTTTTACTTGTGCCAGCTGTTTATGTTGTTTCAGCTCACAATGACTCTTTGTTAAAACATAACATGTGGTGTTCACTAACTCTGAAGACTATGTTACGTATTTATACTTTGCTCATAGTCAAAGGCTGTGTGACAATGTCTCATGATGGATCCCAAAGCAGAAAAATAGGTTTGAGTGCTCACTTACAACTGGTCCCCCAGCTTCCCTGACTTCTAAGTATGATAACGCACCTGGTGCAAAATCTTTACACAGATGCCTTCTTAAATTATACAGCAGATTTCAACTGCCCCAATCACCCCTAGAGGTGCTTTTTTCTTTCTATAAAATGTAGTAATGTTTTACATTTAGCAAGCTTATAATATACTTGCATGCTGAAAGAGTAGATGGTGGGGCACCAAAAAAGAAGTGTTGCTTTATGCAGTAAAACTATGAAGGAATATTATTAGGCCTCGTGATCTTATGAACGCAAGAATAGTTTAGTTGAAAGTAAAATCTGACTGCTATGCTGGCGAGCTTTTATTGTAATGTCCCCCCCCCCCCCATCTTCCTGTCTCCACCCTATTTTTTTTTTCCTTTTGACCCTTTTCTGTCCTCCTCTTTATTGACCCCCTTGTAAAGAGAGAAGTCCTCCTTTGTTTTTGTTAAGTTAGGTAAGTTCAACTTGGGAAAATAATGCATTGTGTGAAACCGTTTGTGTATTGCAATGTCAAGAGCAGAACAGCCAGATAGTGGGTACAACAACGTCCATCAATTCTGATACTTTGATCGAGAGGATGTAGGTTGTTCCTTACTATTGTGCCTGTATATGCTACCTGGCCTGTCAGCTGCTTTGCGTTAGATGTTGCCCTGCAGTCCGTTACTTCTGTTTTTAAAATGTTAGGTCTTGCATAATAATTGTATTGTAACACCATAAATTTATGTCCGGTGTGTCTTTGTTGGAACCTATATTGTAAAAGCACAATGTACTAAATAACAAAAAAAAAGGGTAACTCCATTTTCAAGGGGGAAAAAAAGCAAATAAAAAAATTAACTTCGCATATACAATTGTGACACAAGTCATACTGTAATTGAATGTTAATAAAAATGACTTTTCCTTTTCAATCTGCAGCACTGTATTTTTCTGTAAAATGCAATTCAATATGGCAACCTGGAGACATACTGTACATAGATGGGACCTAGGAAAGGGTGCTGCAGAGCCAACTCCACCAAATCAAGGGCAGAAGGGGGTGTGTTGTAGCTGTGTTTGAGTAAATTATAATGTCCAGCAGACACACCCTTGTTAGTGTAGAGCTCAGGGCCACTGAATAGATGCCCAGAGTTCTTTTCCTGGTAATTGCCCTGCAGCCAAGCACACAGTCACTTGTTTGACTCAATCAGCAGTCTATGGGTATGATTTTCTGATGTTTTATTGCAGAACTTGAACTTTGATACGTTCTGGGTAACTGTGGGGTACTCCAGTAACTTTTAGTATTGAACATGAGGAAACTAAACTTCCTCTTGGTAAGATGAGCAAGGGTCCTTGCCTACAACAAATATTAAATCAAGCTTTTCAAGAACACTGTAGTAGTGAATTCCCTTTAGGTAGAACTGACTCTATTGCAAGAGATTGTGAGATGTGAGCAAAAGTCCTTGCTTGCAGCAAACAGTGGGTTGAGCTTTGTAGTAGCAACTTGAGGATTTTACATTTTCTCTTAAGGATCAAACTTTCACAATATCAAGCACATCTGACGAAGCTCTTTTTTTTTTAGAGAAAAACATGTTAGGTTTTCTTTTGGTTATGGGATTTTTCATACTTTAACCTTCTCGACTTTTTGATACACTTTTTTCTTTTGTGACACATGGTTTAGTTGAGTGAGAGACAGTATATGGCTGTTGTTTTCCCCCTGGTAAGCTGGCTTTGAATCTGGTCTATGGTCATGTAAGCAAATAGTGCATTTACAATATAGGCAGTGACTGGCACTGTTGGTGAGCTGGGCTTCAGGGAGTCAGACAAAACCTTTTAGTATCTACTGTACCTTATAGAATAGAGCCAAAGCTCATTCTCAGAAAGTAGAGGACACACATGTCCTACATTATCCACGCCTCTTCTGTTATGTGCAAGTGTGGATATACACAGACCAGTTATATATACTGTATGAGCCTTGACCATACGCTGGGTTATCTTTGTTGGACTCCTCTGGTATATCCTGTCTCTCATTCAATTTGACATTTACATTAAGCTATCCAGCGCCTTTTTGGAATACTTTTTAAAAATCTGATTAATAAAGCAGTAATTTAAGCTCAGTGGTTATTGGGGCGCAGGTAGGTTCACTCCCGTTCTTAATCCTGAATAGTCATTGCCACTTTTGGCCAAATTTATGTTCTGATATAGGACCTTATTTGTTATTTTTGTTTGATATTTATTAGCCACTTGAACTAAATTTAACTGTAAATCAGGTGTGTTTTATGCCTAACTAAGTTGTATTTTAGTCTCCATTCACACCTGAGCAATTTGAATCGTGGGCAGAATCACTGTGATAATACCCATTATTCAGAATTGCGGCAAAACTTGGGATGCATTTACAATGTCATTATTTCTCTAAAATCACACAAACAAAATTGCAGGACGTATGTCTCTGGGTGACACGCATCCTGTGATTTTGTTTGTGTGATTTTTCTATTTGTCGTGTGACAATCGCGACATACATACTTACCTGCTCTGTGCAATGGTTATGCACAGAGCAGCCCTGATCCTCCTCTTCTGGGGTTTGCCGCTGGTACTTCTGATTCCTACCCCCTTCTGGGTACCCCCATAGCAAGTGGCTTGCTATTGGGGGCACTCGTGCAGGCTTGATTCCGAGTCGAGCTCTGTGTGTCCCTGTTCTCGCCTCACAAGCTGTCATTGATAGCTACAGGAGCCAATGACTCCTGCTGCTGCTTCCATGGCCAGTGAGGAGAGAGAGATGCTGCTCTCAGGCACAGTGCTGGATCAAGACCTTGCTCAGGTAAGTATTTAATGGGCGTTTGGGGGGGGGGGGGCACACGGACTCGTTCCAGAACTAGGTCGTGACACGGACTCTCG
>BLSH010552895.1:776656-806017 GCA_018402905.1 Glandirana rugosa | reverse complement strand
GCTCTCAGGCACAGTGCTGGATCAAGACCTTGCTCAGGTAAGTATTTAATGGGCGTTGGGGGGGGGGGGGGGCTGAACACAGAAGCTTTTTTATTTTAATGCAGAGAATGTATTAGAGTAAAAAACCTTCTGACTTTACAACCACTTTAAGCTTCTCTCCATGCTTATTATGACTTGACCATTTATGAAAGAGCCTCCTCAGCAATCGTTTGCAATCCCTAGGCTGCTTCTGAACACCTTGTCTGCTTACAGTCAAATGCGCCTTAAGCCGCGCTGTGGTTTGTCAAATGTCACCTTCCCTTGCAGCCTAGCATTTACATGGAAATTTAAATCTGACTGTCTTTGTTACTAGATATGTGCAGAACTAAAAAAGTTTAGTAATTTTAAATTTAAGTTTCTAATTTTCAATCAATTCGTTAAGTTACTAATTTTGTTTCGTTGCACTCGTAACTTGAAATTCGGATAGTTTAGTTTAGTATTCGTATTTTTTTTCTAATGGATTCAAAGTATTCAAATCAAAAATATAAAATCCATCTGAATGCACTGTGAAGAATAGCTGGACAGGGTGGATTTGGGCACATCTGATATTCTGAATAATGAAAAATGTTGTCCGAATTGCGATTCACGCATTTCTATTTGTTTCTGATTTGCAAATTCTGGGAAAACTTAGGGGGGAATGGTGGTCAGTACTACTCCCCCCACCCTCTGCACACATTTTGGAATTTGTCAGACCTCACTATCGTCACAACTTTTATTGTTGGGAGGTTGAACTGAAGGAAATGGAAGTTCATTTTTAATGTGACCGTCTTGTGCTGGCTCTATTAGTGGCAACAAACATGCGCAAATGACCTGGTGGGTGCCATACACACCACGGGACTCGGATAGTAAGACACCAGCTATACATGGGAGAACTGGAATTCCATACCTGTAATGGATGAAGACTAATACCATACAATTGAATATGGCTTAATGTTATTTATACACCATCCTATTGTGTCTATTATACCTCCCTTGACATCCTTAAGGGGAAGGTCTATCATCTGCCATTTTCTACTTTAGCTCATACCAGCAAGGAATCAACTACATAATTGGGAGAATGTCTGCTTGTGCGAATGCGTAGCGTGAGCAGCTGCAGGCTTGTTTTTAAACAACGTTGCCTAGTTTTAATTCTGAATAGGTGGATATATTTTTGCTTTGTTCTGTTATGTAATCAATAATTTTCAATAAAGCTGTGGTTTTATAATTTCAACTAATTGATCCAACATGGTTTATCCAGCTGAGTGGATTGTTATCTATGACCACTGTTAAGCTGTGGTAGTGTTGAACCTTCTGCAGTACCCTCATGATTGAAGGACATTGCTTCTTGATGATAGCATACGCTACCTACTTAGGATGTGGCTTCCTCAGCTAGAAATTAGGATGTTATAAGAGGAGAAGAATGGGGCTAAATGTCTTAAAACAGTAGGGGTATAATTATAGAAAATAACCCTCTATGGTCATGTAGCGCCCACTACCATAGGTAGGTGCTTAGAGGCAGGTTTTTGTTTGAAAGTAGGTAAATTTATTCAGGCCTGCCTGAGAGTCAAGCCTGATTGTTTTGATTCTGAGCAGGGGAGTGGCCCAGGGAGAACTGGAAACTTCAGAAAGTAACGCCCCTTGGTAACTCCTCCCCTCTTCTTCAGAAAGCTCTGGAAAAGGGGATGGGAAAGAAGGCGAGGCTTTCTGAAGTATATTAAGGAGCCCTGACCAATAGCCAACCTGGATTGGCAGGGGGCAGGCCTCCTTAAATACTGTGGTCTGCCCAGTGGGGGGAAGGAGAAGTTCGGGTGGAAGAGACGGAGATGTAGTGTAGAGGCTGTTTGGGCCTGAGGGAGATCTCTGGGTGGAACTACAAGTAACAGTGAGTGACACAGCCCAAGGGAGTGAGATGCACAGTACAGATTTGGAAGAGGACAATCTGGAGAAGGTGCAGGAGGAGATTGGGGTCTGGTGTCATGGACAGTGTGTGGATTGGCTGGGAGTTGTAGTCCATCACTGGCTAGCTAGCACCAACTAAATGACAGGGAAACCTCAACCCCTAAACCCACAAAGGGTGGTCCGGAGGCCTGATAAATCTGCATCAGGTCTCCCATGTGCTAACTAGGCCGTGCAAGTAGGAGGCTGGTAAATTTCCTTCCAGGCCTCGCCAGTGAAACTAAGAAGTGTGTAGGAGAGAGGAGCCAAGAGTTTGCAGCAAAGTAAGAAATGTGCTGGAGTGAAGTGAAGGAGTTGTATATACTGGATGGCTGACAAGAAAAAAATAAAAACTAAAAAAAGTCAGCCCAACCCCCTACAGGAGGCGCCGGTATATTGACTTTTTTTTTCTCGTCTCCTTGCTATCTGCTGACAGCAAGTAGTGAGCCGATTGGTCAGTCATAAAAGCCTATGTATGTGCACTGAACAGGCGCACACACATTGTCTGATTGCCTGCCCTGAGCCAGTGACTGACTGGCATTGGATTCTGTGGGCGGGGGTGGGACTGTGGCAGACATGCTGGCTGCGTGATTACTTGCGCAGGTGCAGCACACCGTCGGATTTCAGTCCCGACTCCCACGCCGCAGACCATACACTTCAGCATGCTCTCCGCAAGCCAAGCACTGGACACTGCGAGCCTATTAGATGGGGCAAGTGCGGAACTTGTCCTGACTTTGGGGGGGGGTCTGTCAGTTCCGCGAGCCCCTATGTGGGGCTCTGTATACTGCGATATGTTGACTGTATACCCTATCTGGGGCTCTGTATACTGCGATATGGTGACTCTGTATACTGCTATATGGTGACTCTGTATACCCTATCTAGTGACTGTATACCCTATCTGGGGCTCTGTATACTGCGATATGGTGACTCTGTATACCCTATCTGGTAACTGTATACTCTGTCTGGGGCTTTGTATGCTGCGATATGGTGACTCTGTATACTGCTATATGGTGGCTCTGTATACCCCTATCTGGGGACTGTATACCCTATCTGGGGCTCTGTATACTGCTATATGGTGACTCTGTATACCCCTATCTGGTGACTGTATACCCTATCTAGTGATATGTATACGGCTATCTGGGGCTCTGTATACTGCTATATGGTGGTTCTGTATACCCTATCTGGTGATATGTATACTGCTATCTGGGGCTCTGTATACTGCTATCTGGGGCTCTGTATACTGCTATATAATGACTCTGTATACTGCTATCTGGGCTCTGTATACTCCTATCTGGGGCTCTGTATACTGTGATATGGTGACTCTCTATACTGCTATCTGGGGCTCTGTATACTGCGATTTGGTGACTCTGTATACCGCTATATGGGGCTCTGTATACTGCGATATGGCGACTCTGTATACTGCTATCTCAGGCTCTGTATACTGCAATATGGTGACTCTGTATACTGCTATATGGTGGCTCTGTATACTGCTATATGGTGACTCTGTATACTGCTATCTGGGGCTCTGTATACTGCGATATGGTGACTCTGTATACTGCTATCTGGGGCTCTGTATACTGCGATATGGTGACTCTGTATATCTCTATCTGGGGCTCTGTATACTGTGATATGGTGACTCTATATAATGCTATCTGGGGCTCTGTATACTGCTATCTGGGGCTCTGTATACTGCTATATGGTGACTCTGTATACTGCTATCTGGGGCTCTGTATACTGATATCTGGGGCTCTGTATACTGCTATATGGTGACGCTGTATACTGCTATCTGGGGCTCTGTATACTGATATCTGGGGCTCTGTATACTGCTATATGGTGACGCTGTATACTGCTATCTGGGGCTCTGTATACTGCTATCTGCTGCTCTGTAAGTGTATACTGCTATCTGGTGACTCTGTATACCCCTGTCTGGGGCTCTGTATACTCCTATCTGGTGACTCTGTATATCCCTATCTGGTGACTCTGTATATCCCTATCTGGTGACTCTGTATATCCCTATCTGGTGACTCTGTATATCCCTATCTGGTGACTTTGTATAACCTATCTGGTGACTCTGTATACCCTATCTGGTGATGCTGGGCTGTATACTCCTGACACAAGGTGTGGAAATTATAGGGGTGTGGCTTATGAGAAGCGGGAGGGGTCAAAAAAGGAAGGGCGGGGTCTGGCAACCCCCCATCCTAAAATTTCACCAGCCGCCACTGATATACCGGTCGCATGTACAGAACTGTTTGATCTTTTGGGCATCCCATAACTACCCTAATCCCTTTCCTAGTTCAATCCCCAAATAAAAGAACAAAGACAAAAGAGCAAGCCTGTTTTATGACTCTAGATGCCAGTAAGAGTGTGATTGAGGGCAGTTGTGAGCAGGTGAACCACATCAACCAGCCATCCCTAAGGGGGGCATTGGCTACAGACAATAGGTGACACAAGTCCACAGGACAAAGTCCATGAAACAAGTCCATATCTGAAAAGTCCTAATGATGGGATATACACCAGCGGCAGCTCCCCTGAGGGTAAAGCAACTCTAAGCGACAATAAGGAGAGAAGGCAGGGCGCGCCAGACTGAGTGTAGTATTTAAGCAACAGACGTTTTATTTCAAAAGACAGCCAAATGGGTACTCACAAAAAACAATTAAAGACAGGCATATAGAAATCTCTCTAGCAAGGTGAAGTCACTATCCGATTCTTCAGCATCAGCGCTGAGTGGAAATCATCAGCTCTGGCAGGTGAGGGAGACCAGCCGGTCTCTCACTGTGGGGAACCAGCATGGAACTCAGCGTGGGACGCCACCGGAAGTCCAGGAAGTGACGTCAACACCAGGGAGCCAATCAGGTGACGCGATTCAATGTTTCCGTATTTTCATCAGACCTGGGTGGCTATAGGACAGGCAGCGCTGATATAGACGGCCCAGAGGGGTGAGACTACAGCGTCATCACAAGGATGGCTGGGACTTGTAGAGAAAGGATGCACTACAAGTCCAATCAGCGCGGCGTGTCCCCAAGTCATGTATGTATACTCCCGCTCATGGGCTGACTCCAAATACCATAATACCAGTAATCGCATGAAAAGGATTGAGGATCTCGCTGCTGATATAAGCCATCAATGGTGGGATGCCTTTTTTTGCTTAAGCAATACCTTTCCTCCAAAACTTCACCTCGAGGATTGCGAGTACTCAAAAGTTGCTCCATTTTAGATGCTGACTTATGCCAGGAGTGGGAGGGAGTGGCAGAATTCTGCACTCAAAAGTGGACGCAGATCCTGACCACACATAGGGACAGACGGTATTAACATAGTCAACAAAAATTACAAGATCAAATCCACAACCTTTTGTCTGTGGATCCCCATCTACTCACTCAATGGTTTAAAACACTACAGTTGCAGACCAAAAAAAGAGAAGATGATATGATATGAACTAAACTAGGCAAATTACGCAGGGACCTAGATGATTACAATTTTGGTAGTCTTTAACTGGAAACAACCCCGTAATTTTATTCCACCAGGCCCCCACCCCACCTTCAAAGGAGATCATCTGGGTACTAGGGCCCCTCCTTCCTTGTCATAGGAACCAGTCCATCAATAGTTCTTGGCGCAAAATGCTCTTCCACATAAAACTAGAAAACGCTATAATAAATCGAATATTTCCCCTCCATCCCTCCCTAATTCTATCCAGCCTGTCGATGACACATTGCCAAGCATAGTTCCCTCCAGTGGACCAGTTGTATGTGATCCTTCTTATAGTACCTCAATGAGTTTAGACTGTCCACAGTCATCCACAGTTAATTCCACTTTTGGGGCAGCAGATCCAGAGGTTGCCCTGGTCACTTCCAATTTACCACCTGTTGTGACAAAAAATGTTACACCACTATCTACCATCACCGTTTCTGCTTTGGTTCACTCTGAGCCCTCTCATTCTCCATCTTTTTATCCCAGAGCCCCTGACCCAAAACCATAAAAAGAAAAAACAAAGTTGAGGCAGGAGAGGGGGTAAACACAATTTATAATATATCCACCTATGATCTTCATGAACATGTGACATCTTTACTAGCCCAAAGTCTCAATTTTGCTGCAACATCTTCCCCTATTTCCTTTACCATGGTCTGGGACCTTAATAAATTAATTTGCAACTTGACTTTTAAAAGACATTAAATATCAAATCCAACAAAAATACCCCAGTAGAAGATAGTTCTCCTGAAACCTCCGACCCATCTTCCAATACCACTCTCGAACAGGACCTGCAAGATCTTTGTGACCACCTTGACACCAACGTGGAGGATTATGACAATCTTATTGCATAGTCCCAATGTTCCTATATGTCCCCAGAAGTCCAACACACTCCGTTTAGACCAAAATCTATTTTTAATCCCACACAATCAAAAGGGCCTTATTTAGATACTTTTTACCTGGTAGTACATCGAGACCTTACGAGTATGTGTAGGACAGTAGCCTCCAGCGGCGGATGGTGTATAAGGGACGCTTGGGCGCTACGTCCCTGCCGCTGCAGGAAGCGCCGGTATATTGACTGTTCTTTTTTTTTTCCTCGACTCCTTGCTGACAGCCAGTAGCGAGCCGATTGGCAAATCATTAAAGTCTATGTGTGTGCGCTGAACAGGCGCACCCACATAGTCTGATTGGCTTGCCCCCTAAGCCATCAAAGCGAATGACTCTCTGTCATTGGATGCTGTGGACGGGGGCAGGACTATGGCAGGCACAGCACTCCACTGGGACTTCCGACCGAGCACACTGTCAGCATGCTCTCCGCAAGCGCTGTCTCTGCATACTCTCAGCCCGCTTTCCGCATGCTGATCTCTGCAACACTGCCTGCCTGCCTATTAGATGGGGTAAGTGTGGGGCTTGTCCCGACTTCAGGGGGGGGGCTCGTGACTGTGTACCCTATCTGGGACCCTGTATACTGCTACCTGGGCTCTGTAGACTGCCACCTGGGGCTCTGTATACCCTGTCTGGGGCTCTGTATACTGCTATCTGGGACTCTGTATACTGCTACCTGGGACTCTGTATACTGCTACCTGGGGCTCTGTATACTGTTACCTGGGGCTCTGTATACCCTGTCTGGGGCTCTGTATACTGTTATCTGGGACTCTGTATACTGCTACCTGGGACTCTGTATACTGCTACCTGGGGCTCTGTATACTGCTACCTGGGGCTCTGTAAACTGCTACCTGGGACCCTGTATACTGTTACCTGGGGTTCTGTATACTGCTACCTGGGACCGTGTATACTGCTACCTGGGGCTCTGTATACTGCTACCTGGGGCTCTGTATACTGCTACCTGGGGCTCTGTATACTGCTACCTGGGGCTCTGTAAACTGCTACCTGGGACCCTGTATACTGCTACCTGGAGCTCTGTATACTGCTACCTGGAGCTCTGTATACTGCTACCTGGAGCTCTGTATACTGCTACCTGGGGCTCTGTATACTGCTACCTGGGGCTCTGTATACTGCTACCTGGGCCCCTTTATACTGCTACCTGGGACCCTGTATACTGCTACCCGGGGCTCTGTATACCCTATCTGGGACCCTGTATACTGCTATCTGGGACCCTGTATACCCTATCTGGTGACTGTATACCCTATCTGGGACCCTGTATACTGATATATGGTGGCCTAGTATACTGCTATATGGTGATTCTGTATACTGATATATGGTGACTCTGTATACTGCTATCTGGGGCTCTGTATACTGATATATGGTGATTCTGTATACTGCTATCTGGGGCTCTGTATACTGTGATATGGTGACTCTTTATACTGCTATCTGGGGCTCTATATACTGCTATATGGTGACTCTGTATACTGCTATCTGCTGACTCTGTATACTCCTGGTGATGCTGTATATACCACTATCTGGTGATGTTGTATACCCTATCTGGTGATGCTGGGCTATATACTCCTGACACAAGGGGTGGATTATGAGAAGTGGGGGGGTCAAAAAGGAAGGGCGGGGTCTGGCGCCCCCATCCTAAAATTTCACCAGCCGCCACTGGTAGCCTCCAAACCCAATTATAATAAATTGAATCTCATGCTAGATCAGTGGTTCTCAGCTTCTGTCCTCGGGACCCACTAACAGGCCAGGTTTGCAGGATAACTGAAATGCATCACAGGTGATATAATTTGCTGCTCAGTGATTGCAGTATTCTAGTCTGCATCTCCCCAAGGTAATACTTAAAATCTGGCCTGTTGGTGGGTCCTGAGGACCGGAGTTGAGAACCACTGTGCTAGATGAACATCGGGCATTGGAATCTCTGACAACCAATACTGATATCATCATAAAGGCAGCTGACAAGGGGGAGGCATCATGCTTCAAAATAGGTCTGACTACCTGGCAGAGGCACAGCGCCTTCTTTCCAATTGCACCACCTATGTAAGACTCAAAAGTGACCCTTTACCCAAATTTACTGAGGAAGCCAATGTGCTTTTCAATAAGATAGTATATTGAGCAAAGACGAGCTAGTCTTTTTTCACAACCCATTCCACAAAGTCCCATATTTTTACCATCTTTCCAAAGTCCATAAGGACCTAACCAACCCCCGGGATGTCCGATTATAGCCTCCATGGAGAGCGTAACCTCCTGCTTCTCTTTGTATGTCAACCATTTTCTTCAACCCAAAGCCCAGGCTCTGCCAGCTTACATCCGAGATGGCACCCACCTCTTGGAACTCCTACAATCCTACAGATGGGAATCCTCTTATCTCTGAGCCTCCCTCGATGTGTGTTCTCTATACACCTCTATAACACACGAGGTAAGCCTTAGGGCCATATCACACTTCTTGGCAGAGGATCTCTCAATGAACACTGGTCAGGTGGAATTTGTCCTCCAGGTAAATAGGTTTTGCCTGGAACACAATTATTTTCTCTTTGATGGCGACTACTTTTTGCAGAATCAAGGCCCAGCTATGGGGGCAAATTTTGCCCCCAGTTACTCTAACCTCACCATGGGGCTGTGGGAGACCAGGTGTATCTGGAATAACAACCCCTTTGCGGCACACCTGGTCTTCTATGGCTACTATATTGACAATATAATCATCATCTGGGATAGTACCAGGGCTGTATTTTTGGAATTTGTGGCTTATTGTAATTCCAACAACTTTGGTCTGTCTTTCACCTCAGTAGTGGATTCCCAGTCCCTATATTTTTTAGATTTGGAACTGCCTCATTCAAATTCCACCATTGTTGCACAAAACTATAGGAAACCCACAGCAGGGAATTTGTTCCTACATTTCTCGAGTTGTCATCATTAGAGGTGGGTTTGTAACGTTCCAAAAAGCCAGTTTCATCATCTCAGAAGAAACTGTACTAGACTGGAGGACTATATAGAACAGAGTGAGGGTCTTAAAAGGAAATTTCTTGATAAGGGCTACCCTCCCGATCTGATAGATGAGGCTGTTTCCCTATATCAGACTGAAAACATGTCTTCTTCTACCAAATGTAACCAAGAACAGTCCATCAGGTTCATTACACAATACCACAATACTCATTGGAAAATGGAAAACATTTTCAAAAAGCATTGGTCCATCTTCACCCAGGACCCCCATTTAGCATCATCTATACCTGAAGTATAGGAGGACACAAAACGTGAAAAGCAAAATAGCTCAGAGTAAAATAAAATCATGTAATAAACATGCTGTAAATAAGCAACTTACTCTTATCCTGTTAGTGGGCATGTTTCGCTGTAATAAATCTTTGTGCCTCACCTGCCCACATGTCCCCCAAAAAAATCATTCACATCTGCTGGTAACCTTTTTTTTCCTCAAATCCTTTTATAATTGTTCCACCAATGTTGTATATTGTTTGTCCTTTCCATGCGGTTTGTACTATGTCGGCCGAACCATCAGGACATTAAAGGTCAGGTTTGGGGAGCATCGTCGGTCCATAAAGGAGGGCAACCCTAAACTTAGTGTCCCATGCCACTTTGCCAAATACCATTCACAATCTACTGAGGAACTTCGGGTGTGGGTGGTTGAATCGATACCAGACAAGTACCCACCAGCTGAACGCTTTCAGAGGTTGTGTAGACAGCAAACAGTCTGGATATACACCTTGAATTCTCAGGTGACCACAGGCCTCAATGAGGAAATTGAGGTACATACAGTAAAAATATCTGTAAAGGGTTTTCCTGTCTTTTTCTTGTTTTTAGATATAGGTAATACAACCTCTATTCAATCATCTAATCTCATTTTGAGGTCCATTTGGCTATAATGACACTATGAATGTATAATTTTTCAGATATAATGGCATTAATGTAAGAGTCTCACCACCTACAATCTGTAGGATGGTAAGTAATTGGTTAAAACATATGTATTTACATTATGCCTATATGTATATATAGATGTATATGTACAGTATCTCACAAAAGTGAGTACGCCCCTCACATTTTTGAAAATATTTTATTATACCTTTTCATGTGACAACACTTGACACAATGAATTACACTTTGCTACAATGTAAAGTAGTTAGTGTACAGCTTGTATAACAGTGTAAATTTGCTGTCCCCTCAAAATCACTCAACACACAGCCATTAATGTCTAAACCGCTGGCAACAAAAGTGAGTAAACCCCAAAGTGAAAATGTCCAACGTGGGCCCAAAGTGTCAATATTCTGTGTGGTCACCATTATTTTCCAACACTGCCTTAACCCTCTAGGGCATGGAGTTCACCAGAGCTTCACAGGTTGCCACTGGAGTCCTCTTCCACTCTTCCATAACGACATCATGGAACTGGTGGATGTTGGAGATCTTGCGCTCCTCCACCTTCCGTTTGAGGATGCCCCACAGATGTTCAATAGGGTTTAGGTCTGGAGACATGCTTGGCCAGTTCATCACCTTTATCCTTAGCTTCTTTAGCAATGCAGTGGTCATCTTGGAGGTGTGTTTGGAGTCGTTATGTTGGAACACTGCCCTGCGGCCCAGTCTCCGAAGGGAGAGCATCATGCTCTGCTTCAGTATGTCTAAGTACATGTTGGCATTCATGGTTCCCTCAATGAACTGTAGCTCCCCAGTGCCGGCTGCACTCATGCAGCACCAGACCATGACACTCCTACCACCATGCTTGACTGTAGGCAAGACACACTTGTCTTTGTACTCCTCACCTGGTTGCTGCCGCGAACCGGAAGTATACCTAATGGAACGCACGCCGACCCGGGTAAACCGGAAGTGCATCATTTATGGTTAAATCCACTCCTGTATTTATATGCGGCTCTCTAGGTGGTCAGAAGCCCCCCAGACGACGTGTACTAACACGAAACGCGTCGGGAGCTTCTGACCTACTGATTGCCGCAGCATTTTATCCTTTTATCCTTTATTCGATACAAGCTTGTGTTCTATTGGAAAGTTGTTTTTTGTTTTACTTTACGCAAATAAAATACCCCCCTCATCATGAGGTTTTTACACCATGGCGAGCGCCTTGCTCTTTATCTCTCTTAATATGATTGGATGACCGAGTGATCTATCCCCTTTGTGGTGACGCTGCTACAAGAACCTCCGCAGGACCCCCTGGACCATTGGACTAGGTTCTTCGACTTGGAGTGTGCCAGTTCGCCCCCTTGGAGTGGAGAGTCCCCCCCAGCTGGAGAGTGTGACGCGAAGGGAACACCAGAGGAAAGTGTGACGCGACTACCAGTCTGGACATCTTAGAGGCTTCACTAGCCTATTCCCAAAGGCGTTTTTATTTCATCTTTCCGGTAAGCCTCCACTCTGAAAGGGTTGGAGTATTTTCATTTACTCAATCTGTACTGCTGGCTCGCTGCGGACTACACACCCCGCATGTCATCACCATTCAGTAACTGCAATATAGTTTTGCTTTCGTGGACTTTTGGATAACTGTGTGTGGACATTTCACTATCATTGCATTTCCAGTTTATATATACAGCTCTACTTGCACAGTTTATATGCACAATTGACTTGAAACAGGACTTTCATATGGACCTTTATTTTTTCCTAGTACATACACTATGCACTGAGTTTACATGAATATTTTTTTCTCTTTTTTCTTTTACTGTATGTTTTAGTGCCTATATGCACTAGTTTACTTTGCGTGTTTTTGCACTAAAGGCTCATAGCCTCATTGATTTGCACTTTATTTGATACACTTGCACTTAACGAGCAATATTTATCATATGATATGGTTTAGGGCCACCCACACATAAACGCACTCCTACCACCATGCTTGACTGTAGGCAAGACACACTTGTCTTTGTACTCCTCACCTGGTTGCTGCCCCACACGCTTGACACCATCTGAACCAAATACGTTTATTTTGGTCTTATCAGCCGGCATAAATAGCGAGGGAGCAAATAAATTCCAACATAGCATAACTCCGTAAACCAACAGTATTTATTAAAAAGCTTTTTGGGTGTGTTGACACCAACACCTGATCGATCTGCTGCGACATAATCCCAGTGGGTCCTCTTCATCTAGTAAGCCCCCTACTTACCTTTGGTGGTGGCATCACATTTGGTGAACAAGACCTTGGGAAGAGGACTTTTAAATTATTCACAATATTTCCTGCTTGCACTATAATACACGGCATAAAGCCTTTACAAGGACTTTCTCTCTTAGCTTTATATACTAATTATGTACAGAATTGTTTATGTATGTTTGATCTGCACTTGTTTTTCATAATGCCATATGGACCCTAATGGTCACAAGATGGTTGGTTTACCTTTGCTTTTACACAATATGATTCACAATTTTTTTTTTGCTGTGGATTTTAAGGATTTTTTTTGCATTTAAGATATATATCATTATATCACAAGCACGGCACATTTACCCCTGCCACAAGTATTGCCTCTACAGGTATTAGCTGATGCTGGTTTG
Source organism: Glandirana rugosa (assembly GCA_018402905.1). Classification (NCBI taxonomy): domain Eukaryota; kingdom Metazoa; phylum Chordata; class Amphibia; order Anura; family Ranidae; genus Glandirana; species Glandirana rugosa. The sequence continues at coordinate 793,216 of BLSH010552895.1, read as the reverse complement.
CCACCTTCATCTTCAAGTGCTAGTCACTGGAAGGCTTAGAACACAAGTGTAGCATGGGTTTCTGTTGGTGGTGCTTCAAGTCACTAGAGGGAGATACTAAAGAGTTTAAGGAGATATCTGCTATTTCTGCTCCCACTTTAGCAGACCCAGTCTTGTGCTCCATTCCAAACTGCTGGACCTCTGTTTGGAAGAATGTGTGGGAGTTAATCCTGGATCAGGGACTCATAGGAATATCTTTTCAGGCCTTTAGTTTACTCCCAGAATATGGTGCAAAGGTAGCTTACCACATCCATGTTTGCAGCTTCTTTCTGCAGCAACCTGAATTCCTTGCGGTAGATCTATGGGTTAATTGATACATAATCATTATCCTCCGCGACTGATGTCCGATAGCAAGCCCACTGCATCTGTGATAAGAGGTACAGATAACACATTTTCTCAAAGGATAGCTAATAAACATCAGTAGCACTGTCCTTATGCATAATTGGAGATTTGACTGTATGACTCACAGCCAATGGTGCTTCCTGTACTCAGGGGAACCAAGAGACTGATCCTGTCTCTGTCGGATAATAATCACCAGTTCGTGGTGATAGGCCACAGAGTCTGACGCTCTGCAACCTCTCTCTTAGCCTAGTGCGTTGCATTACCTCTTTCATTCTGGCGCACTGGAAACTACAGGCATGCCATAGGATCCATAGCAATTATATCTTGCAGTGCTTCTGACATTGAGGAGGGTCAATGTTAGAGACTTTTCCATTAGTTGGTACATCAAGTTCAGCACTTGAACTCTCATTCAGTTGGGCTGTACCAGAACCATTTTGATCAGAGTCAAAACCTCTTCTGCTGCAGGCTCCTTCAGGGTAACCTGAGCCTCGATATTCTCTAGGGTATGCTGTGCTTAGATATCTGACTCTTTTAGGTCACAAATCAGTTCCTCCTTTGATTTACCATTTATTTCAATCCACCTTGATTGACACACATTCCTCTCTTTTCTCATTTTCTTGTACTCTACTAGGCCAGGCAAAGGGAGGGGCCTGTTGCTAAAAGTTTTCTCTCTCTGTATGTGAATGTGTGTGTGTGTATATATATGTATTAAAAATTCTCATGCACAAATCCTCTAAATTGAATAAACGCAACAAGATGCCAATCAGATGTGGCAGTTACACTCTCAGCCACTCTCTAAGTAGAGTTTTTTTCAGCTTATGGGACAACAATCTAAGTACCAGCAAATCAAGAATGGTCATCACTGGGGCTGTTTAACTAAGCAGTTGACCCTTAACACAAACAGTAGCCACTGAAATTTGTTTCTAATGGCAACACACATACCATTCACAGGATCTGCTATTGCACTTCTGACCTTCTGCACTTCTGACTTGGTGCTACACTCAGGCAGGAATGTAACAGAGTTTACACAATGGTAGCTCCTTTAAGGAGGTAACGTTCTTCATTTCTGAGAGATTAATCGTAATGATTCAAGCAATATATTTAGAATGGGGTGGTTTCACAAAAGTATGTGCAGGATATATACTACACATGTATTTTTTAATATATCATTTTTTAATAATATTTTTTTCAATATACATGCACATTCAAATTGCAGGTTGGTAACGGCAAGACCTGCAGTTACACATTATAAGGAAATTCCACAAAATTTTTAGAATAGAATTGAAAGACTCTTCCACTGCTAATACTATTCAAAATGCAAATGCAAACTGTAGCCTCACTACAGTCAAGCGTTATGTAAATAGGTCATACAAGTACTTGTTAATTGTTTGCTTTCATAGGAAATGAGGCTCATAAACCCTACAGCTGGCCTTAGGCTGGTCATACATGTTCAAACCATCTTATACAATTTTCCTTTAGATTTACAAAAAAACATATAATATGAGGTCAAAACTAAACAACTTTCAATTTTATCCAATTAGCCAGGGCCTTGCACTACATAGTTTAAGGCAGGGTTTCTCAACCTGTGGTACGCGTACCCTTGGGGGTACATGCACCACGGGCAGGGTGTTCGTCCAGTGCTCTCCCCAGTCTCCTGAGTCCCGCCTCCACCTTCCGCACACACACAGGCCCCGGCTGGTTGCTGTAGCCGTACTGCGGGGACTCTACTATCAACGGGGGAAGCGAGCAGTCCGCCCCATATCCGGGGGCAGGGAGGAGGTGTCAGGGCGGCGGTAGCTGCCAGGGGTCCTGTCAAGGGAATCGAGCCAATCGCACAGCCCGGAAGATGCTTCCCCGGCCACGGCCAGTAGTCGGCCCCATATCCTCCCATCCCCCGGTTCCACCCCCCTCCAGTGTGCCTCAGATATCCTGAATGCCATGTGTGAAGATGGCTGTTGCAGCTCCCTGATTAAAAAAGGTGAGTCCTGCCTGCATGCCCAGCTATCAGTGCAGCCTTCTATCAGTGCCTCCTATCAGTGCAGCCTGTCATCAGTGCCTCCTATCAGTGCAGCCTGTCATCAGTGCCTCCTATCAATGCAGCCTCCCATCAGTGCCTCCTCCTATCAGTGCAGCCTCTCATCAGTGCCTCCCATCAGTGCCGCCTCCCATCAGTGCAGTTTCCCATCAGTGCAGCCTCCTATTAGTGCCTCCCCCTATTAGTGCAGGCTACTATCAGTGCCTACCATCAGTGCAGCCTCCTATCAGTGCAGCCTCCTATCAGTGTCTCCCATCAGTGCAGCCTCCTATCAGTGCATACCATCAGTGCAGCCTCCCATCAGTTCTGCATCCTATCAGTGCCTCCTATCAGTGCAGCCCATCGGTGCTCCTTCTATCAGTACAGCCTCCCATCAGTGCAGCCTCCCATAAGTTTCTGCCTCATATCAGTGCAGCCCATCAGTGCCTCCTATCAGTGCCTCCTATCAGTGCCTCCCATCAGTGCCGCCTCCTATCAGTGCCGCCTCCTATCAGTAGTGCCTCCCATCAGTGCAGCCCATCAGTGCCTCCTATCGGTGCAGCCCACCAGTGCCTCCTATCAGTGCAGCCTCCTGTTAGTGCAGTCTCCTATTAGTGCAGCCCGTCAGTGCCTCCTATTATTCTATTAGTGCAGCCCAGCAGTGCCTCCTATCAGTGCAGCCTCCTATCAGTGCCTCCCATCAGTGCAGCATCCTATCAGTGCCTCCCATCAGTGCAGCCTCCTATCAGTGCAGCTTCCTGTCAGTCAGCAATTTTGATGTGATTTCAGGGAATGCCTGTGCAAACTTGGTCTATGGACCTCAACTCGCATGAAAGTTGCACCAAAGTAGTGCAGGGACTACTTTGAAGTTGGCACGACTTGAAGTTGTACATATACAGTTGTATGCAAAAGTTTAGGAACCCCTGACATTTTCTATGATTGTTATTTATAAATATTTGGGTCTTTGGATCAGCAATTTCATTTTGATCTATCAAATAACTGAAGGACACAGTAATATTCCAGTAGTGAAATGAGGTTTATTGGATTAACAGAAAATGCGCAACATGCATCAAAACAAAATTAGACAGGTGCATAAATTTGGGCACCCCAACAGAAAAATCACATCAATATTTAGTAGAGCCTCCTTTAGCAGAAATAGCAGCTTCTAGACGCTTCCTATAGCCTGTAATGAGTGTCTGGATTCTGGGTGAATGTATTTTGGACCATTCCTCCTTACAAAACATCTCCAGTTCAGTTAGGTTTGATGGTTGCCGAGCATGGACAGCCCGCTTCAAATCCCCCCACAGATGTTCAATGATATTCAGGTCTGGGGACTGGGATGGCCATTCCGGAACATTGTACTTGTTCCTCTGCATAAATGCCCGAGTAGATTTTGAGCAGTGTTTTGGATCGTTGTCTTGTTCAAATATCCAGCCCCGGCGTAACTTCAACTTTGTGACTGATTCCTCATCATTATTCTCAAGAATCTGCTGATATTGAGTGGAATCCATGCGACCCTCAACTTTAACCAGATTTCCAGTACCCGCACTGGCCACACAGCCCCACAGCATGATGGAACCTCCACCAAATTTTACTGTGGGTAGTAAGTGTTTTTCTTGAAACGCTGTGTTCTTTTGCCGCCATGCATAACGCCCCTTGTTATGATGAAATAACTCAATCTTTGTTTCATCAGTCCACAGCACCTTATTCCAAAATGAAGCTGGCTTGTCCAAATGTGCGTTTGCATACCTCAAGCAACTCCGTTTGTGGCGTGTGTGCAGAAAAGGCTTCTTTCGCATCACTCTCCCATACAGCTTCTCCCTGTGCAAAGTACACTGAATTGTTGAACAATGCACGGTGAGACCATCTGCAGCAAGTTGATGTTGTAGGTCTTTGGAGGTGGTCTATGGGCTGTTTTTGACCGTTCTCACCATCCTTCGCCTTTGCCTCTCCAATATTTTATGTGGCTGCCTCTTCTGGCATTAACAAGAACTGTGCCTGTGGTCTTCCATTTCCTCACTATGCTCCTCACAGTGGACACTGACAGTTTATATCTCTGCGATAACGTTTTGTAGCCTTCCCCTAAACCATAATGTAGAACAATCTTTGTTTTCAGGTAATTTGACAGTTGTTTTAAGGCCCACATGTTGCCACTCTTCAGAGGAGAGTCAAAGAGAACAATTGGCCACCTTAAATACCTTTTTTCATGATTGGATGCACCTGTCTATGACGTTCAAGGCTTAATGAGCTCACCAAACCAATTGTGTGTTCCAATTAATCAGTGCTAAGTAGTTACAGCAGGTATTCAAATCAACAAAATGACAAGGGTGCCCAAATGTATGCACCTGTCTAATTGCATTTTAATGCATATTGCACATTTTCTGTTAATCCAATAAACCTCATTTCACTACTAAATTGCTGATCCAAACACCCAAATATTTATAAATGACAATCATGGAAATCGTCAGGGGTTCCTAAACTTTTGCATACAACTGTATGAATGGTTGTCATTGGAAATCATGGGGAATGACTTGTCATGTAAACTTTGCAGTCTAAAGTCACAGGACAAGTTGCACAAGTGTGAAAGGGGCCTTATATAGCTTAACAAGTTCAGCGGTGTTTGATTAACCAATCCGCTTCCTGTACATTTTAGTAAATCAAGGGGAAGACTTAACTGCTAAAAGGGAGGATTATACGAGGAAACACTGATCTACGGAAAGCTAAATTTGATTGGTTCAACTTTGGCTCTTCCTTGGAAAAGGTGAATGAAAGCTGTCAGTCAGAGAATAGCCTGGGCATGTGGAAACAGTTTGTTTCTTGAAAAACCTCTTTGGTGAGAAAATATGAGGGCTGCCATTGCTGATCTGTACATATCTGGCTGTCATGCTGATCCCTTGCCTTGATTACTTTCTAAATCATTGGTTTTAAAGGCTACGTTCACCTTTTTTTTTTCTAAATTCCAGCTCCCCTATGTACCAGTATAGCATTAATTTACTTATTTTGCAAAAATAAAACAGCTTAATTCTACACAGGCTTACATCACTATGCATAGCTGCTTAAACACACTGATCAATTACTTCTGCCTTACTTCCTGGTCAGACTTTAGGTCATGACACAGGAAGGGGTTGACCAGCTGAGGGTAGATGATGCATGGTGTGTGCTAATGAGATCAGCTAGTCAACTCCTTTCTATGTCAAGACCTAAAGTTTGACCGGGAAGTAAGGCAGACGTAATCAAGCATTGTGTTTAAAGAGCTATGAAGAGTGAGGTAAGCCTGTGTAGAATTAATGGAAAGCTGTTTTATTTTTGCAAAATAAATATATTAATGCTATATTGGTAAATAGGGGAGCTGGAGTTTAGAAAAAAAGTGAACAAAGGTGAACTTAACCTTTAAGCACGTATGCAAATTAGGGTGTTTTAATTTCTTGAAGTGCATGCTTGTCTTGAGTGCCTTAGAATAGTATAAATGACAGAAGCAGGATGGGAAATTCTTTAGAGCAGGTTTACACTTCAGGGGAGAACTGCATTTTTCTACTTTTGAAAAATACTGCTCACTGCAAGGGCACATAGAAAACAATGGCTTTCTGTGTGCCCTTTTCGCAGCTCTCTGCTTCAGGGCAGATCAGTGCAGAAAAAATGCAACATGTCTGCATTTTTCCGCACCACTAAACAGTTACCTGCAAGCCTTGCATAGAAATAGATGGTATGTCACTTTGTGACATTCCTTTGAAGTTTAAAAAAAAAAGGGGAAACAGTGGCTTGCGTTGTAAAAGTGCACCATCCCCCAACTGCGATTACTACCCGCAGAGAAAAATATAATTTTTTGGTTAGTGTGAACCTGCCCTTATAAGGGATATATTGAGTAAATTTACAAGCACAGAAATAGATGTGTATTTTTGATTTTTTTTTTTTAATTCTCCTGGAAAAATATAACGTGAAAAATAGATTGAATAATAAACTATTTCAGCGCCTAGGACATAATAGATGTTTCTCTTAATGGAACAACCAGCTGCAGTGTCAAATTCACTAACAGCAGTACAATGAATATAAATAAAAAGGTATAAATCACTGTGCTAGATTGTTAAATGGCTGCAAGTCCTTATTGTAAACACTTAAAAAAGGCCACTTATGATAAATAGATGAACAGTCCCAAGTGGTGGTAGTCAAAGTGCTCGTGTTCAGTTCATAGATGTAAAAGTGCTCCAACAGTGCTCAGACTCTGTGTGCCCCACATGGATGTGCACTCACCCCTCCCATAGCGACCAACTATCTCTAGTATGGTCAGACAGTGCATGTGGGGGGTGTCTCCTGTAGAATTTGCAGTGTCCGGCTCAATTGGTGTTATTCCATCATAGGGGTAGTCATAGACATGAGAAGAAAAACCTCATTGCACAATATTGTTTATAAAATTGATTAAGAACGGTTAAAAATAGTCAGAAAAACTCACATGTTGCAGTGCTTGATAGTCCTGGCACCCGACGTAATAGCAGCCGATTTTTTTTTTAGGGGAAATCAGCTCTTGTAGTGGCGTCCGTAGCCCGGCTCTAGCTTGATTTCCTGCAATCGGTACAGGCGGAAGTGCGTCGCGATGATGCAATCAAACTCGAGGTTTGATTGCATCATCGCGACACACTTCCGCCTGTCCTGATTTTTTCAGCGTTTCTTTAGCTTAAAAAAAATGTTAGTGTGCATGGAGCCTAAGGTCCCTTTCACACTTATGCAACTTGTCCTGCGACTTGGGACTGCAAAGTCGCATGACAAGTCATTCCCCATGATTTCCAATAAGTACTGTTCATATCTGTACGGATTCAAGTCACGCCGACTTCAAAGTAGTCCCTGCGTTACTTTGGCCCAACTTTGATGCAACTTGAGGTCCATAGATTTCAATGTTAAACCCTCAAAGTCGCATGCAAATTGCACCTGAATAATATAGATGCGATTTCTGTACTACTTCTGTACAACTTTGTAATATGTTTTCATCATGCCAAAGTTGCAACAAAGTCGGACTGATCCCAAATCGTGGCAAAATCTATGCAAAAAAATTGCGGTAAATTTGCGTCGCACAAGTGTGAAAGGGGCCTAAAGGATACCTGTAAACAATAGTATTGCCTCAGGGATAGATATTTATCAAATAACATAAATTTTATATATATGTATATATACATATACATATATATATATATATATATATATATTTTAGTTGAAAGCAAGCTAAATAAGAATAATGACAATATGAGGGATTTTTACTAAAACTGGAACACTCAGAATCTGGTGCCGCTGTGCATGGTACACAATCAGCTTCTACCTTCAGCTTGTTCAGTTAAGCTTTGATAATAAAACCTGAAAGCTGATTGGTTTCTATGCAGAGCTGCACCAGATTCTGCAATCTTTAGTTAAGTTAGTCCCCCCCCCCCCCCCCCCCACATGTCTTAGTTAAATATGAACTAAAGGCAAAACCTTTTTTTTAAATTTTCTATAGAGTAAGAGAGGGTTATAAGCCCTGCCAGTTTTTTTTGTTATCTGTATCCCATTGGGGAGAAACATAGCCGAAAGAGAAAGGAACTCCTTTCAAAGTGAGGGAATCTCTGGTTGTCACCAGAAATATTGTCCCCATTGGAAGATTTCTGCTTTATTCCTGTTCTTTGAACAATTCAAAATTTGGGGTTTTATTTTATTTGCACTTTTGATGATAATGGTAAACATGACAAATAGGGCAAATCTCTCTAATGGGAGCACAGGCAGCAGTAAAAACTTGAAAGGTGTTCGAATACATCTCTATTCTATCTAACACTAAAAGAAAGTTTTTGAGTTTTTTAACTCTAATCAGTAGCTTCCCTTTGAAATGGGTGAATTGATTGTTATGAGGCTTATCATGCTGTATTTTGTCCTGCAGTGCTGCACTTTTCTGCAAAACTGACATACACTATATTACCAAAAGTATTGGGAAGCCTGCCTTTATATTCACATGAACATTAGTGGCATCCCAGTCTTAGTCTGTATGGCTCAATATTGAGTTAGCCCATACTCTGAGGCTATAACAGCTTCAACTCTTCTGGAAAGGCTGTCCACAAGGTTTAGGAGTGTGTGTATGGGAATGTTTGACCATTCTTCCAGAAGCACATTTGTGAGGTCAGGCACTGATGTTGGACAAGAAGGCCTGGCTTGCAGTCTCCGCTCTAATTTATCCCAAAGGTGTTCTATCGGGTTGAGGTCAGGACAGCAAAGTTCCTTGACCCCAAACTCGCTCATCCATGTCATTATGGACCTTGCTTTGAGCTCTGGTATGCAGTCATGTTGGAACAGGAAGGGGCCATCCCCAAACTGTTCCCACAAAGTTGGGAACATAAAATTGTCCAAAATGTCTTGGTATGCTGACGCCTTAAGAGTTCCCTTCACTGGAACTAAGGGGCCAAGCCCAACCCCTGAGAAACAACTCCACACCATAATCCCCCCTCCACCAAATGAGTTGGAACAGTGCTCAAAGCAGGGTCCATAAAGACATGGATGAGCGAGTTTGGGGTGGAGGAAATTGACTGGCCTGCACAAAGTCCTGAATTCCAACCCGATAGAACATCTTTGGGATGAATTAGAGCGGAGACTGCAAGCCATGCCTTTTCACCCAATATCAGTGCCTGACCTCACAAATTCCTTTCTGGAAGAATGGTCAAACATTCCCATAGACACACTCCTAAACCTTGCGATGTTATAGCTGCAAAGGGTGGACCAACTCAATATTGAACCCCACGGACTTAGACTAGGATGCCATTAAAGTTCATGTGTGTGTAAGGCAGGCGTCCCAATAGTTTTGCTAATATAGTGTATATGCTAAAGTCCTTCCCTGATTCCCTGAATTGGTTTGGGTCCCTCACAACACCATGATCAATTTATTACTTGTTTTTTCTGCTTGCTTCCCTTTTATTTGTTGCGCATTGCTGTCAGGGCTGGGCTCAGCTCTCCCTTCTCAGAGCAAGCTGCACAGCTGAGGGTTAATTGTCAGTCTCAGCTTCCACTCTGTCTCACCTGATGATCATATCCTGCTTTGTTAAGCCAGCTCTGCTGCTATATAAACTTCCTGGATCAGATTGCAGATGCCTTTGCCTTGGTCAACATCTCTGGAGAAATCTCTGCTGTGTTTTCCTGTGAAAGACTTTGCCTGTTTGACGTTCCCTTCTGATTCCTGGATTCAAGACCCTGTTCGGCTGACTCTCTTCCTGGCTCCTGACCCTGCATGCCGTTTGTTTGACCTCACTGATCTCTGGACTCCTGTTTCACTGGCTTGTTCTAACTATTAGGTTACCGAACCCTGGCTATGTTTTGACAAAGTTTATTCTGTTTATATTACTTTACCTTTTTAATAAAAAGTGTGATTTTACTGCACTTCTGTCTCAGTCTGATTCATGGTTCCTGACAATTACAGAGAATGAATTATGTTTCATAATGGCAAAACAGCTAATTAATAATTCACTTCTGCTCTTTCACAAACCCGACATGAAATGTAACAGTTCAGCAAGTAAACTGGGAAATCTATACAGTTAAACCAAAAATTACATATTTTTCTCCCTGTCTCGCAGAGATCTGTTTAGTTCTTTTCTTTTAGAAATCTGAACTGAACTTGAAAATGTGTCTATTGTTCATCAAGAGCCTTTTTTGTATTCTGATAAAGGTTAAAGAATAGGAATCCAATGATATCAACCTTCCATGAGTTCTGTTTTGGTTCAAAGAACAGCAAAACAAAATCTCCAGTGTAACTAATGCCAATTAGCCTTATCAGAGGAAAAAATATCCTTTTTGACTTGAAGAGTCAGCTAGGCCCCTGGATTAAACAGTCCATTATTGCCTGGAACTTACTCGCAACCCAACTGCAGATAACATTTCTCATTGCAATGTATTCATTCCAGTTTAAAAAAAGGGAAATTGTGTCATCGCTAGTTGATTTGCTGAGTAACTTTGCAGATTTAACACTAGAAGGGTGGAACTCAAAAGCCTCTGACACTGGGCTTCAGTGGTATCTTACTGCACCCGAGTATACAGTAAGTCCATATGGATCAGTTGAAGGAGAGCCTATGTTCAAAGCCAAATGGTGTATGTATATACTGTGTGTGTATATATATATATATATATATATATATATATATATATACTAAAGTTTTAGACAGGTGTGAAAGAACGTGTAAACAGTAAATAATATAAGAGCGCTACCAAATGTAACCGTGCTAATTCATCAAAAATTATTAATGACCACAATCAATAAATATAAAAATCCAATAGAAAATGTCTATAGAACTGCATTGATAAATTTCAGATCTTCCTAATTCATTTCCATTGTGCAATATAAAGTGCCCAGTGTTGAAGGAAAAACAGTTTGTGACATCCGTGCTCCCCTCTGTGTGCCCACTCACTCACCAGATTTCCAGGACTCTCATCACAGAAGTGATCTTCATGGATGAATTGCAGCCAAAAAGCCATACTTCTGCCATAAAAACAAGGCTAAGTGACTCAACTATGCACAAAAACATAGGAACTGGGGTGCATAAAAATTGCAGCAGGTGCTCTGGACTGATGAGTCAAAGTTTAAAATATTTGGCTGTAGCAGGAGGCAGTTTGCCAAAGTCTGCAGGCAACAGACAAGCAGGGTGGAGTTTCTTTACAAGTTTGGGGTTGCATTTCTGCAAATGGAGTTGAAGATTTTATCAGGATCAATGGTGTCCTCAGACTCCAACAACCCACCTACCTGTGAGTTCCTTCAAAAACCGTGTGTAAATATACCTGGAATTGATGCTGTTTTGAAGGCAAAGGGAGGTCACGTCAAATGTTGATTTGATTTTGATTTCTCTCTTATTCATTTATTTTCCATTTTGTTCTATTTCTGAAAGCATTCTAAATTTACAGCATTTTTTCACACCCGCCTAAAACGATTGTACAGTAGTGTATACAATGTGAGGGGTGTGACCGTATGTTAAAATGGTTGTAAACCCTTACATATACCCAGTGAAGTGACTGGCCTTAGGTGATACACAGAGATGAAACTATCCTCCTACATACGTTGTACCTGTTTATTTGCAGTCTTCTCCCAGGTTTTTGCCAAAGCTAAATTGAACAAGCTGAAGTTAGAAGCCGATTGGATAACATGCACAGCTGCACCAGATTTTGCACTCTGCAGTTTTAGTAAATCAACCCCTTGGTGTTCTGGATTGAGACAAGTGCACACTATGGAAGGATATGCTTTGTTCATGTTTCATGCCAATTAACCCTCTGCATACTGCAATATACTATATATATTTATAACAGATAGATGTTTCACTTCAGTCCCTTGCTGATATACAAACGAAGCGTAAAATGGTATTATAGGTAAAATAGTTACTATATTAATGTCTGAAGACCTTAAAATTAAGCATACCACATCTCTCAAACTGTTAATATTTCTATGATATTCTTTGTTTAAAAAAACATTCACTTTAAAGCTATAATCCTATTTTAAATCAAAATCATTCAATATGATTCTACATTTGAGAAATATTGTTTGGAATTCAAATGTTTAAAAGTGGACCTACAAATATTATAATTGATTTTTGCCTACTTCTTAAAGTGAATTTTTACATTTCCTTTATGCATTTTTTATTTTTGGTATAGAAGTCTGTGATTGACTTTCACATTTATCAAAATTACATTTTTTTTTTTGTTTGATGGGGCTTATATACAAACCAAGCTCAGGAGTTGGCAAATTCAAAAGTAATCAGACATGGGCAAGTTTAATGGGTTAGTGATTCTTTACAGGAAATGATCCTTTTTTTATGTCAGTTCTGTTTCTGTGAGTGTTAATCTCCAATGTCTCCTGCATTGCTTAGTGGTTCCTACCACCAGCCACCATGTCATTACAGGACACAGTACAGGATAAAGTAGTGATGCAGGTATCGGCAGGTGTAATCACTGAGTGCTGCAGGGGACACAGGAGATTGACACTACTGAAAGTGTTGGTTTCTGAACAAACTGCATAGGACGATTTCTCCACATCAGAGAAGGCGTTTAGCTATGCAGCTAGCAGGAGAAGTAAGTATTTACAGTCTTTTGTTGGAGACATCTATTCATGTTGTGACCTTTATTGTTTTAAAATAAGGAACAGTTGAAATGACAGAATATATCAAATTGAATGTTATTTAATTGGCAATGAATAAGAAGAAAATGTGCAACTTATTTCCTAAAACATTAGAAAATGTTGTGTCTGTATCCACCACCTCCATTATGCCATGCTGGGTAGAAATTAGTGTTTAAAACTTGCATTGCATTATGTAATGTAGCTGTGAAATGCTAAAGATGAGGAACAAGCACACAAAAAAACTTAAATGCTGGATAGTGCTGATTGGCCCTGTACTGATTACATGCACTCCCAAGAGTAAAAAAAAACTTCTAGAAATACACACCAAACTGAGCATGTGCAGCCTGACTCCATAGACTCTGTGCTATCAGGAAATTATCAGGGGACAGTGGGAGGAGGGGAGGATCAGAGAAGCCAGGATCAAACCACCTTTTTACACAATGCGGATAATTAACCACTTAGGTTCAACAGTGAGTATAACAAGCATGCTTTACTGCATATACAGACTGATTTTACTGTTGTGAGTTTAGTAACACTTTAAGCTAAAATGTGTTCTATATAAAATTAAGGCATTTGTATATTTGCATTCTGAAAATATTTGGTTAAATATAGCTTGGTTTACCTAATGAATAATAAGAGTCCTTCTAAAGTCAGTTTGTGGGGGGTCTGAACTGAAATTCTGTCCTCAAAAATAAATGTAACTAACAAGAAATGACTGATGCTATCACTACATTTGGAAGCAATTTTTGGAATGAAAACAAGGATTTTGCTTGATGGGAAAGATGTTGTGTGCTCTTTACCCGGAAAAAAGGCTATGGGCAGGACTGATGTATGAATGAATCAGTCAACACAGTTGTGTTTTTAATTATATAAAGCTATTCCTGACCATGCAAAAATGTTTTTATTAATATATATAGAACAGCAAAAACTTCACTTAAATTCAAATATCTAAACAAAGCAAGAACATTGTAAACCAAATACTACATTTTCTCAGATATCAAAGAGTTACAAATTAAGTCAGAAATATTTTTTTAGAGTGGGATATGTGAGGTCATAATGTCTTGTTAAGTACACAGCATCCATTTTTAGATTGCTATCCTGGCAACAGAAAAACAATGGGAAACAAAAAAATAATCTGACATGTATATGGTAGGGGAGTATATACAGTATATCAGAAAAGTGAGTACACCCCTCACATTTTTGTAAATATTTTATTATATCTTTTCATGTGACAACACTGAGGAAATGACACTTTGCTACAATGTAAAGTAGTGAGTATCCAGCTTGTATAACTGTGTACATTTGCTGTCCCCTCAAAATAGCTCAACACACAGCCATTAATGTCTAAACCACTGGCAACAAAAGTGAGTACACCCCTAAGTGAAAATGTCCAAATTGGGCTCATCAGCCATTTTCCCTCCTTGGTGTCATGTGACTCGTTACTGTTACAAGGTCTCAGGTGTGAATGGGGAGCAGATGTGTTAAATTTGGTGTTAACGCTCTCACTCTCTCATACTGATCACTGGAAGTTCAACATGGCACCTCATGGCAAAGAACTCTCTGAGGATCTGAAAAAAATAATTGTTGCTCTACATAAAGATGGCATAGGCTATAAGAAGATTGCCAAGACCCTGAAACTGAGCTGTAGCACGGTGGCCAAGACCATACAGCGGTTTAACAGGACAGGTTCCACTCAGAACAGGTCTCACCATGGTCGACCAAAGTTGAGTGCACATGCTCAGCGTCATATCCAGAGGTTGTCTTTGGGAAATAGACGTATGAGTGATGCCAGCATTGGTGCAGAGGTTGAAGGGGTGGGGTCAGCCTCTCAATGCTCAGACCATACACATCAAATTGGTCTGCATGGTTGTCGTCCCAGAAGGAAGCCTCTTCTAAAGATGATGCACAAGAAAGCCCGCAAACAGTTTGCTGTAGACAAGCAGACTAAGGACATGGATTACTGGCACCATGTCTTGTGGTCTGATGAGACCAAGATAAACTTATTTGGTTCAAATGGTGTCAAGCGTGTGTAACGGTAACCAGGTGAGGAGTACAAAGACAAGTGTGTCTTGCCTACAGTCAAGCATGGTGGTGGGAGTGTCATGAGCTGGGGCTGCATGAGTGCAGCCGGCACTGGGGAGCTACAGTTCATTGGGGGAACCATGAATGCCAACATGTGCTATGACATATTGAAGCAGAGCATCATCCCCTTCGGAGACTGGGCCGCAGGGCAGTATTCCAACATAACCCCAAACACACCTCCAAAACAACCAGTGCCTTGTGAAAGAAGCTGGGGGTAAAGGTGATGGACTGGCCAAGCATGTCTCCAGACCTAAACCCTATTGAGCATCTGTGGGGCATCCTCAAATGGAAGGTGGAGGAGTGCAAGGTCTCTAACATCCACCAGCTCCGTGATGGAGGACTCCAGTGGCAGCCTGTGACACTCTGGTGAACTCCATACCCAAGAGGGTTAAGGCAGTGCTGGAAAATAATGGTGGCCACACAAAATATTGACACTTTGGGCCCAATTTGAACATTTTCACTTAGGGGTGTACTCATTTTTGTTGCCAGTAGTTTAGACATTAATGGCTGTGTGTTGAGTTATTTTGAGGGGACAGCAAATTTACACTGTTATACAAGCTGTACACTCACTACTTTACATTGTAGCAAAGTGTCATTTCTTCAGTGTTGTCACATGTATATGTGTACAGTGTACAGTATATATCACAAGATATAATAAAATATTTACAAAAACGTGAGGGGTGTACTCACTTTTGTGAGATATTGCACAAGGGGCGAGCGTAAATGTTGATTTAGGTTTGGTACTTTCTACCATTCTCTGTGAGTGTTCCAGAACTCAAATTATATATTTATTTAAAAAATGATAGCTATAACTAAGGAAAACATTCCCTGTTCATATGTTTCACATTCCTAACCTGCTGCTGTTACATTGCCAGGGGTTGTGATTGATGTAAGTTGGGTGAATTTCCTTTCCACTGTATGGTTATGAAAGTACTGTTTTCTTATGGAATATACTATCTCTGAGGTTGGGTGGGGATGGGATTGCACACATGGGAAGGGGGGGGGGGGGGTTATGGCAGTGGGGTCCTGTGTGACCTGTCAATGCTGTCTTTTTTGTTTTTCTTTTGGCGCTTTTGTAATTTATTTTGATGTTTTGTTTTTGTTTTTTAGTACTGTGTACTTTCTAAACTGTAGTTTGCTAAAAAATAATAATACAAAGAATTTAAGAAAAACGTTATAGCGATAAGTTGTTGGAGTGGTGAGGCATGTGGGGAAGGGGATCACAACCATGGTTTAGTTCCTATTACCATCAAATGCCCCCTTTCCCCTCCTTTCCTTTCAATATACCAATCCCACACTTGGGTTTAGGGTTCCGATCTACTTTGGGGTACAAGAAAAGCTGGAGGAGCTCAGCAGAACAGAGACAGATAGTCCACACTTTTTCCACAGCTGTGAACAACTCCATAGACACTTGCTGACTCCTTCCTGCTGATTTTAAAGCCTCCCTTGCAGGTGGGTTAAAACTTTCAGGTTCCTGTAATCAGTTTATTGAGGTTCTTTCCCACCCAAAATCTCTGTGAGCCTCTGAATTCTAGGTCCCAAATGAGGACCTACCAATACAGAGAGTGCTGAAATCAGTCCACTCCTCTCTGACTAGACTACCCTGGAACCCCTCACCCTGCATGAATGAGACCCCCTGAGTACGGTACTAAAAATGTCCCTTGAACTCTCCCGTAAAGGGGCCACATCCCAAATAGAGGGGAAATACATCTCCTGTCAAGGACCCAGGGCCGGCCCAAGACATTGTGCTGCCTGGGTCCAAGAGTAAAATGCTGCCCCCCCCGCCCCATTAAAAAAAAAAAAAAAAAAAAAACATCCACCAAAAGGCCCTTAAGTCTCCGAGTGTCTCTAAAACCCACCCTTTCTTGGAGTTATTTGACTAATGTCCTTGGACTTTCAAAATTGGGTGGACGTTCCCTCCGAAATTTTAGTCGTCCTTCCTCAGTCGTTCACAGATACCTCAACAAGTGTCGACACCTTTTTCACACCT
>BLSH010552895.1:723247-744359 GCA_018402905.1 Glandirana rugosa | reverse complement strand
TCGGCCTCTGTATGTGGCCAGGGTGTGAAAAAGTCTCACACATGTGGTATCGCCATACTCGGGACGAGTATCAAAATATATTTTGGGGGGTAATTTTTGCTATGTACATGCTATGTGTTAGAAATATCTTATAAATTGACCACTTTGTGTAAAAATAAAAGCGTTTTCATTTTCTTTCCACATTTTTCGAAGACTTGTGAAAAAAAATGAACCATTCAAAAGACTCATAATGCCTCACAGATTATACGTTGGGGTGTTTGCTTTCCAAAATGGGGTCATTTTGTGGGTAATTCCATTGTCCTGGTGCTCCAGGGCCTTCAAAAGTGTAATAGGTCGTTAGGAAATTCGATGTGAAAATTCTGCTCCTAAAATGCATGACGGTGCTCCCTGCATGTTGGACCTCTCTATGTGGCCAGGCTGAGAAAAAGTCTCACACATGTGGTATCTCCATACTCGGGGACAGTAGCAGAATGTATTTTGGGGTGTAATTGGAAGTATGCATATGCTGTGTGTGAGAAATAACTTGTTGTTTTGACAATTTTGTGCAAAAAAAAAAAATAATAATTTCTTAATTTTCCCAAGAATTGTGGGAAAAAAGTACAACTTCAAAAAACTCGCCATGCCTCTTGCTACATACCTTGGAATGTCTACTTTTCAAAATGGGGTCATTTGGGGGGTACTTGTACTTTCCCGACATTTCAGGGCCTCAAGAAATGAGATAGGCCATCAGTGCATCAGGTGTGATCAATTTTCAATGATTTGCACCATAGTTTGTAGACTCTATAACTTTCACACAGACCAAATAATATACACTTATTTGGGTTATTTTTACCAAAGATAGGTAGCAGTATAGGTTTTGGCCCAGATTTATGGACAAAAATTACTTATTTGCAAAATTTTATCACAGAAACTAAAAAAAAAAAGTGTTTTTTTTTTCAAATTTTTCGCACTTTTTTCAATTATGTCGCAAAAAATAAAAAACCCAGAGGTTCTTAAATACCACCAAAAGAAAGCTATATTTGTGTGAAAAAAATGATAAAAATTTTGTTTGGGTGCAGTGTAGCATGAGAGAGTAATTGTCATTCAAAGTGTGAGAGCGCTGAAAGCTGAAAATTGATCTGGGCAGGAAAGGGGTATAAACGTCCGGTATTGAAGTGGTTAAAGTGGTTGTCAAGGGTTGACAACCACTTTAAAACCGTGGAAGGACAGAGAGAGTTTATTGGCAGTGCCCACTCCCCAAAATGACAGGCTACCCGGGCCCCCGGACATCCCCATAACTGAGTCCTTGTCACTGACGCAACAAAATGACGTACAGGAATTTATAAGTAAAAACAGACTTTTTCTCTCCCCCACCCGGACTGACCACCATAATACAACATGACATAGTTAGGGAACCAGGGGTCCGTGTAAATGTAAAACCCTACCGGATACCTAAGGCTAGATGGGAGGCAGTGGCGAAGGAAATAAAAAACATGTTGGAGTTGGACGTGATAGAGGAGTCCCACAGCACCTGGTCGAGCCCCATAGTGCTGGTCCCAAAGCCCCATAGCACTATCAAGTTCTGTAATGATTTCAGGAAGCTGAATGACGTGTCTAAATTTGACGCATACCTGATGCCGCGGGTAGACATACTTCTAGACAGGTTGGGAGGTGCCCAGTACATAACAACCCTAGACATAACTAAGGGCTACTGACAGATCCCCCTAACGGAGTCAACAAAGGAAAAAACTGCCTTTTCTACTCCCGAGGGGTCCTTCCAGTACAAGCGAATGCTGTTTGGGGCTGCATGGGCACTGCATAGTTCCAGAGAATGATGGACAAAACGTTGAGGCCACATCGCCCCTATGCAGCCGCCTATTTGGATGATGTGGTCATCCACAGCCCAGATTGGGAATCGCATTTGCCCCAAATACAAGCAGTGGTAGATTCCCTTAGGGTAGCGGGTCTAACAGCCAACCCAAAAAAGTGTGCCGTAGGCCTGGAGCCAAGTATCTGGGGTATGTTATTGGTCGAGGACTGATCAAGCCCCAGACCAACAAGATTGAGGCAATACAAAAGTGGCCTCAACCGGTAAATAAAAAACAGGTTCGGGCCTTCCAGGGGATTACATGGTATTACAGGCCCTTCATACCCGACTTTGCCACCATTGCCATCCCTCTGACCGACTTGACTAAGAGTAGAGGGTCAGGCATGGTTAAATAGAATCCTGAAGCCTAGAAGGCATTCCAGAAGTTGAAGCAGGCCCTTTGTGTACAACCGGTGCTTGTGACCCCGGACTTCACAAAAAAGTTTGTTGTACAGACAGACGTCTCTGAGGTGGGACTAGGTGCTGTTCTGTCCCAAATCAGAGACCGTGGGGAGCACCCGGTCTTCTATTTAAGCAGGAAGCTTAACAGACATGAGAGGAACTATGCCATTGTGGAGAAGGAGTGCCTAGCTATCATATGGGCCTTTGAGGCCCTGAAGTACCACCTGCCTCATTCAGGCTAGTCACCGACCATGCCCCCCTGAAGTGGATTTGTAACAACGGAGAAAAATAGCCGGGTGACTAGGTGGTTCCTGGCCCTACAGCCATTCAAGTTCACAGTGGAACACTGGGCGGGAAGGCTCCAAAATAACGCTGAGCAGAGGTGTGGGATATGTGACTTTATGCGAGGTGTGATAATGGACGGGCGATATTTGTTGCCTCTCATTCGTGCACTTGGAGTGGACTAGTGAGTATCCGACCCGTGTTTTGCCAGCCACCGTGGCAGAGCTGGTTCTGACCCGAGAGTTTCTGGTCCACCCAAACCCCTCTGCAGCTGCATTTAATGTCTAGGAAGAGATCTCACGAGAGCTCTGGCCTGAAACTCAGAGAGAGGGATCTGAGGGAGCTCTGTGTCTGGACTTTGAAGGACAAGGTTTGCCTTTTTGCTTATGTTTTGTGGGTGTCGGGGGCCAGCCCCACAAGGTATAGTGCGGAAACTACATTGTTTAGTTTAGCGCTGGACGGCAAGGACTTATTTTTATGTTTTGTTTTGTTTTACCTGATAACCTTATTTTATTAATAAACCTGGCAAGCCAGATTTTAAGGAAAAATTGCATGCTGATTCTGTTCCTCCGGAAAGCTGATCCCCATGAGCTAATCCCCCAACATCTGGTATGGATCGGGGTGGGGGTGGGGGGAGGAGTGTGCATGCTAAATGTCCCCTTTTCCTAGCCAGGCTGCATGCTTGGATAAGTCTGGTATGGTATTTTGGGGGATCCTACAAAAAAAAAAAAAAAACAATTGCATGAGGTCTCCACAAAATCCATACCAGTCCTTTAAAATTCATATAGGACCTCTACCTAGGATAAGGGTATGATATGGATTTTGTGGGGGACCCCAGGTTTTCTTTCCCCTTAAAACCGGGTATAATGGAGGACTTGCTACCTGGCATGGCTCAGAAGGGGGTGGCACACTAACTTTCTCCTTTACCTGCATGCTCAGGTAGGATTCTGATACCCCAAACTTTTTTGTAGGATTCCCCCATACAATCCATACCAGATGCCCATCTAGGAAAAGGGTCTGTTATAGCAGTTAAGGAGATTCTTGGATGCTTTGTTAACAAACGGGGCAATGTGGCTGGGAAATGTAATTTATCAGCAATTCATATGTACTTTTTTTTTTTTTTTTGTAACGCATGTGTTTTAATGTTGCTCTTTAAGCTTTATTATATGAACTGATCCTAGCTGAATAGTAGTTTTTTTTTAAAAAGTTTGCATTAGTACACATCCCCCAGGGTGGTGCCCAACTCCCCTTGCTCATGTCTATTAGCCTTGAAAATGGCTTTGTTTACAAACAAAAGGAAGCTGGCCAGGAATGTCATTTATCAGCTGTCACAGACCTCCATCCTCAACAAGAGTCTATCCGCCGTAAAAGCTTCCTTTGTCCGGTACCAGCACGATCCACGGTCCCTTAGCCCACCCATTCACTTGGCATCAGTGTAGGGTGAAAACATAAGACCATTTGTTCAAACACGGGTACAAAGGGATATACACACAGAGGACAATCCCCCCTCCCTTTGCATAATGAGACAGGGTGGGGTAATCTTTACCTCCTCCAGTAACATGACACTCAGGTATTCAAACATTTCAACAGTAGACCGTCTTTGGGAAGGGCTGTTGGAGGAATCCCCCCTCCACACTAGCATCTAATAGCTGACAGGGGTTTCTTTAACATGTAAGCCAATCCACATAAGTATATACATTCCATAATAAGTTGCTCCCAAGGCAGACAGATCCAATAGAACAATGGGATACAGCCACACCTCAAATTATCTAGTAAAAAGTCTACAACAGTTTGAGACCAAGCTCATGCAATATTCCAGCAGTTGGAAAGGTGGAATTAATTTATCTTAACATATTTCTTGAGGGATATTGTTCAGAAATAGTAATGTTCCACTTGAAAGAGCCTCTTCATTCTTTATCACAAACCACATATATAGAACCCTGGATAACAGAGGTAACATGAAATGCTGAGTCCGGTGTGGTTGCACGGTGAACTCTGAATAGTGCAGATCAGACTGGAGTTCTCGGTCACACTGTGCCCCTAATAGACACAGGGTGACTTACACATAAGAGAGGCCGGGGAATCTGGACAAGGAGTTTCCAGAGCTCTCCAAGGCAAGCTGGGTTCCACAAGCCCCCCCCCCTGCCCAAAGTGACTCCCGTCACCCATCTCCCCTTTTGGCAGAAGACTAACACAGAAGGAGAACCCAAACGGGTTGACTTCGAGGTTCCAGTACCCCAATGTCTGTACCCAGACTGTACTCCAAACACATTGTCCCATACAGAGCATTACTCACCCAGGCAACCTCTGTCTCTCTTGTAGAACCTACCCACCAATGAGTAGAAGTGCGGACTGGCCCTTCTCCCTGGAGTCCTGTCAGCTGCTGGAAAGAAGACAGGGTGGCTGGGCTCACTTCATCATGCTGTTGGGGATCTGGGTCGACTGCACAGCATCCCTGGGGTATACAGGTGGAGACTGTAGTCCCATGCAAGTTTACTAGATGACAATCCTCCAGTGCTGGCAAAGCATGGCTGACATCCTCTTGTCTCAGTGCCGGACCATTTTCTGGGGTTGTGTCAGTGGAGACCAAAGTCCCATCCACTTTCACAGGAACTCCATTTTCTGTTAGTTGAGGGCAGAGGCCAGCAGCACTCTGTCCTGTTGCCAGCCCTTCTGCTGGGTTGCTGTAAGTGGAGATCGCAGTCCCATCCACAGACACCCGCTCAAGTTGCAATTGTGAGGTACTGATTGCATTCTCTCCCTGGAGCTCCTGCAGAGTTGATTGCTGTGGGCAGAGGCCAGTACTCTCACTGAGACTGAAAGTGAGGGAAATGTTTGAGTTGTCATCAGAACAGGGGAAATCTTTTAGTAGGGACAACTGTTTGAGAGGGTACTTCCCTCACCTTAGACAATTTTCCACTTGGTTCAATGGGACACAGATGGCAAAAAATCCTGACAGGGGCCATTTATCATTCCTATTACTATTTAGTCACTGATCATTGACTTGGAGTAAGTATTGCATACCAGGTGCTCTAATAACTAATATGCACATACTAGATTAACCACTTCAGCCCCGGAAGGATTTCACACTTTAGGACCAGAGCAATTTTTGCGATTTGGCACTGCGTCGCTTTAGCTGGCAATTACGCGGTCGTGCGACGTTGTACCCAAACAAAATGTGTGTCCTTTTTTTCCCACAAATAGAGCTTTCTTTTGGTGGCATTTGATCACCTCTGCGTCATTTCTGATCACCGCTATAAACAAAAGAAGAATGACAATTTTGCAAAAAAAAAATTTCTTACTTTTTGCTAAAATACAAATCCAAAAAAAAATATAAAAAAACTTTTTTTTCCATCGGTTTTGGCCGATTTAGATTCTTCCTCATATTTTTGGTAAAAAAATTGCAATCAGCGTTTATTGATTGGTTTGCGCAAAAGTTGCCACGTTTACGGGCGATGAGAATTCATTTCTGGGGTTTTTATTTTTTTTTTCATTTTTACTAGTAATGGCGGTGATCTGTGATTTTTAGCGGTACTGCGATATTGCAGCGGACATGTCAGACCATTTTGACACTTTTTTGGGACCATTGGCATTTATACAGCGATCAGTGCTATGAAAATGCACTGATTACTGGTAAATGCCATTGGAAGTGAAGGGGTTTACCTGCAGGGGGCGCTCTAAGGGTTAATTGTGTTCCCTGGGCATGTTCTAATTGTGTGTGGGCTTCCCTGGCTGGGGGAAGGGGGTGATCACGGCTTCCATATAGAGGAAGCCTGTGATCACCGCCCTTCCCCCTCTATGAGAACGGAGATCCGTGTTTACTTACACGGACCTCCGTTCTTTCAATGCGGGGGGCCATCGCAGGTAGCCGGCGGCGATCGAGTCTGCCCTACCCGCTCCCTGGCCCCCCCGGACACAGTGAGCACGTGAGCGTGCCTCCAGCGGCACGTGCGCGCTCACAGCACTAGTTATCGCAGCCGCTATCATATGAAGGCGGGTTGCGATAACGAGCCACTCTGTCGCCGTCAGACTGCGGTCGGCGGTCGGCAAGTGGTTAAAGTCATTGGGTTGGATTTACTAAATGTAAATAGACTGTGCACTTTGGAAGTGCAGTTGTACTCTGCAAGTGCAGGTGCACTCATTTTCTTCAGGGCTTAGTAAATATGGTAGAGGGGAAGGGGAGAGAGGCACCAGGTGATCAAATGTGTAAAACAGTTTATTGAGTAATTATAAAACACAGTAACGTGTTACTGTGTGTTTTATATTTGCTCAATAAACTGTTTTACACTATTGTTCGCCTGGGGCCTCTCTCCCCTTCTTCTGTTTCAGTGTGGGTTCCCTGACCCCAGTGCAGGCTGCCTCTTTCCAATAGATATTAGACATTTCTCAATTATTTTTTTGTCTCTCATTCCCATCCAGACTGAGTATATAAGAGACACTGTTTCATATATAGGTGCTTAACTATTTTCATTTCCACAATTATGGACATTTCATCCACCATTTTTGAACCTTTTATCGGACAAGCTAGGGCAGCGCTGGGAATTTGTTTGTTTTTTTGATCTTAGTAAAAATATGGTGAAGCTTCACTTTGTAAAGAATACCCAAGGATAATACAAAAAAATAATTTTTGTTTGCACATGATTGGATGATGAAAATCAGCATTGCTTTATCATATTCTCTATGCCCTGGGAAAAAATGAGTACGGCTGCACTTACACAGTGCACAGTCAATTTTTGCCTTTAGTAAATCAACCCCAGTGACTTACAAGATAGACAAGATAGAAGAGAGGATATGGCAGACAACCATGGAGTCTGCATTCCCAGAAACATGTCAGCAATGGCAGTTTCCATAATTCTTTGTAAAAACACTCCTTCCTGTGAACACAATCATTTTGTTATTTGGTTTCTTTTCGTCCATCTCGCCATAACTTGTTTCATAACACCTTAACTAAAAAATGTGTCTTTCCTTTCTCAGGTAAAATGAAGGCACCATTGTTGTTTGTCACATTGACTCTATTACTTGGTTCAGCATACTCAGTAAGTACAAGTTATTATCATTTTGCATTAATAAATGTAATGCTCCTGGGTAGAAGTTGGATATTATCTGTGATTTAACTGATACTGGGTTACAGAATACTGCATAGAATTGGTCATAGGAAACCTCCATGCCGAGGTTTTTGGTCTCAGTGAAATAATATTTAGTACTGACCATCTGAGTCACAAATCAAGACCCCTGGGCACCAGTCAAACTTTCGGCCCTTGTGTACTAGGCATAAGGCAATATGCCTGATAGCAAACACTTTTCTGTTGTTTTTTTTAATCTAAGAATATAATTTTACCATTTTTATGTAATGCATATGTGAGAAGTCCAATAGAAATAATTCACATATGTGGTTTGCATGTACCTTTGAGATACCCAGAAGGTATTGCTGCTTGGTACATCAACTCAATATGTGCATTTGCATTTTGAGTCCTCTGACACAAAAGGCATCTATCTTAAAGGTAGGGATAAGGTTAGAGTTTGCTGCAAGTGTCAGAGCCACGTAAATTCGCCCATCGCTACACAGCTTACTGTCAATAAATAAGCAGACTTTTTGGTGGTATGCATGTTAAAAATGATGCCAAGGTTGTAGTAAATGTGAGAAACACTGGTCTTAAAAACAAAATATTAAATTATGAATAGTTTTATTTAAAATCAATTTGCAAATAAGTTATGCAATGCTCTATATGAAGTCACTTAAGGACATTACTTTTACTGTACGTGATCACTATTTCCTGTGAAAAGGCACATCCTTGGGATTTTAACACTCCATAGGCTGCTCTGAACAATAAAGAATTCTTACAAAATAATAGTTTGTACAAACTCCAAAATGTTTTCAATGCTTTCAGTGTCACTTTGGTAAAAGCCTCCTGTTCTTACATCCCTGAGTACAATAGTGTACTTAATTCTGTAAGTCACTTGATTGTCTGATTTTGTGCCAGATATGAGATCATTTTGCCTATGGACAAAATGCGAACATTTCTACAAGTGTTTGAACTGAAACACGCTAGGGGCGTGCCTGTTTGCTGCTCACTTTTTATTGTTTGGGCTTGGTGTATAATATGTTTTATCTTCTGTCAAATATGCTGATATATCAATGTATGTTAAGATGCTTTCTCATCTTTTGAATGAATTTCTGTTAAGATTTTGCTAAAGAGAGCTCATATTCCTGCATCATTACAGACAAAAGTAAGGAATTACTATCATCTAACATTGCCACTGACTTAAAATTTCAGCCAGTTAATTGTATACAACCTAGATGTTAAAAAAGCATTTGTTCTGTCAGAAAGCTACAAAGAAACACATGGTCACATAATTCAAGCATGTACACAAATGTTCTAAGCCTGCCTTTCACAATCAGGGTTCCATAGAACCCTATGGTTCCTTCAGGGGTTGCTATAGGTTCTTTAAGAGATGAGAAGTCTCAGAGAAGTTATCACTGACGCCAATAAGCTTCAGCTATCTGTAAGGGGTTCTTCCAACTGACAACCAATGTAAGGGGTGTTCTCCCACTGGCCACCAGTGTAGTGCTGTCCCTCTCACTATGACCACCAATGACTACCGAGTTTGTGGTTCTTCAAATGATCACCAGTATCAGGGTCTCTTCTTCAGTTATAATCAATCTAAGGGGGCACTTCACTGACCACTAGTGTAAGGGGGTACTTTTGCACTAACCACCAATGTAAGGAATACTACAATTTTTATAAGCTTTTCTTTTCTGACTATTATTATTATTCATTTGTTCTTAATGAAAATAATATTGTTAAAAAAAAATCAGTTCTGGGAGTCAAATATTTAAGTAGGCCACATTGCGTGTTCTTTTACTTATTCTTTCATCTCAGCCCAGCCATTTACACCACTGTATCTTGAGGTAAAGATAAAATAATTATTAGCAGGAGTTACCTGAACGTTATTTCAGGGGTTCCTCCCTGTTAAAAAGGTTGGGAACGGTTGTTCTAAGCTGATTCTCTTGGTACTAGCCTTATCTCGAATGAATAAAATTTATCCAGGTAAACCCAACTTTACCAACTCCACCAGGAATAAAATGAAGAGGGTCTCTCCACTGCTTTAAAGATGCTGTAACCATAATATCTGATGATAAGGTTGTCAGTCATCTAAAAGCTATATGAACGTAACGTTGTGTCTTTAAGACCACCACGTCTGGACATTTATTAATGTTCTGATTGATACATGGTTTTTCTTTTGCTTATGCATAGACATTTACAGTCATACCCTATGGACACAGTGGATACCCTAATTGCTCTAGTAACAGGTAGAGGAATCGGCTAAATGATTAGACATACGGTAGCTTTAACCTGAACATTACTAAAAAGGTGCAGACTAGGATTGACAATTCAAACAGGGTCAACAAAAGTCTGTATGCAGTACAGAACAATGCTCAGATGCAGGTGCGGCTCCTTTGCCTCTTTTTCTCATACTCCACTACACTCTTGCCTCAATGTTGGTTTATGCTATATACCAGAAACAAAATGCCATGTAGCGCAAGGTTTATTCACACCAAATAGTGCTTTCCAAAGTCTGTGTATTTGGAAGATCAATTTTCCAATGGGGACATTATATCTGATGCACTTGGTGACATCCAGGGATCTCCCAACTGTGGAGAGATTTTGTTTTGCTTCCTGTTTGGCTATGGCATAGGAAATAAAGGGAAATCTTCACAGATGGCAAAACACCTGATAGGGATTATTACTCTCCCTTCTAAATAAAAAAAAATTTTATTGCTCATTTATTGCTAAACGGGTAGCTTAAAAAAAAAAAAAAAACGTTGTCAGCACATAGGAATGTCAGACCACGGCTCACCAAGCTCTCCTGTGGTCTGACACTCCCCACTGAACAATGCTCTGATCAACAGTGCTCTTACTCCCCAAGCAGAGCTGTTGAATAGGCAATGCTCAAGGGGCTATCAGAAAGATGAGATGCTTCTTGTGTGTGAGATTCTCCTATATGCTGCCGTCAAAGGGCTTTTTAACCCTTGCTGAATCACTTAGCAGATTAAAAAAAGTATAAAAGGTGGCATATCTATTGCTGTATATACAGATGATTAGGTTACGGTAATAAACAAAGAGGGTTGAGTTGGACTTCCCTCCTAGCAATTTGATTTGTATAAGTTATTATGTGTTACTATCAATATTTGCTACCTCAGCTTTGTTTATTTTAGATACTATGTTACCTTATTTTTACTATGAATAAGGTAACATAATTCATTCTGCTGGTTCAAAAAAGTAGTTTAGAGAAATGGCTATGATTCAGCATTTCCTATTCAAAGCAATGTAGGGAAGCCTGCATCATCTGTTCTTTTTATTTGTATAATGCTACTCTTTTTATTGTATTATTTGCAGGCAAGCAAGAAGAAAAGGCAAAGTGATTTTTGGGATAATTGGAGTGACTGGGGAGATTGTAGCCGAACATGTGGTGGGGGTGTAAGCTTCAGAGAACGACAATGTTACTCTCGTAGGTAAGTGGCCACCTTTTGAAAACATTATATTAGCTTAAACTATGAAATACTTGTTAGTCAGCTATATGTATGGGTTTGTGTAGTGCTTTGGCTTAATCACATGACCTGAAATGAAGGATCTCACCACTGCCACCATTGTGATGTTTTGGCTTGATCTCATGACCTGAAATAAAGAATTCCACCACTTATGCTTGGCACTTATTCACTAATGAGATCTCCAATTGCCTTTTTTCATCCTAAAGTGGAATTAAATCCTTCTAACTAGAGTTGAACGAACACCTGGACGTTCGGGTTCTGCGGGTCCGAACGAACTTTGGGAAAAAGTCCGGGTTCGGCACCGAACGTTGCCCGAACATTATCCCTGACCTCGAACCCCATTGAAGTCAATGGGGACCTGAACTTTTAGGCACAAAAATGGCTGTAACAAAGTCCTGGCAAGTGCTAGAGGGCTGCAAAAAGGAAGTAAAATGGAGGTAAGAGTAGGGCAAGTGCCCTACAAAAAAATGGGGATAGGGAAAATAAATTAAAATCAAATAAACTAGGAGATGATTTTTGAACAATAATGTGTCATTTACAGCTGCAGCTAGAACCTCTCCCTTTAGAACTAGGAGATGATTTTTGAACAATAATCTGTCCCTCTAAGCAGAAGACTCTACCTAGTGCAGTCAGATCTCTCAAAGCAGAAGTATGTGAAATCTCAAATTACTCCCACAATCTGATCGTTGTGTACGATTGTAGCGATCGTTGTGTTATGCAGAGTTTGATCTGCAACCTGTCACTCAAAGCAGCAGTATGTGAAATCTCAAATTTCTGCAATCTGTCCCTCAGAGCAACAGTAGTAGTAATCTCAGGATGCAGGATCAGATGTTTGCAATCTGTCCCTCACAAAAAAGTCGGCAGCATCCTCTCCCTACACTAACCCAAGAGCATATGACATGCAGCACTGTGACTCCAGCCTCATATAGAGGCTGGGTCACATGATGCACTGGCCAATCACAGCCATGCCATTAGTAGGCATGGCTGTGATGGCTTCTAAGGCAAACCAGTGAAACGCTTGTTGATTGGCTGCCCTGCAGCTGTTCAACATGCGTGATCAACTACCAGAACCCAGAATCCGAATGTTTTTTGAAACGTCCATGTTCGGGTCCGGGTCCCGGACACCCCAAAGTTCGGTACGGACCCGAACGTTACAGTCTGGGTTCGCTCAACACTACTCCTAACCTTTACAGCTAATGAAGTTGCTTTATTGGCCTTTGATCTGTAATTGCCATGGTGCTGCACATGTGATCAGCTATGACACCAGTCAATGGTTTGATAGTTCTGTTGCGAGCTAACATAAGCACATTAGTAAACTGCAAAAGTTAGGCCTCATAGAGATTGGGCGTTTGCCCAACTCCTCTGAACGCCTTTACTCCTGGCAAGAGAAAAGCAGCTTAAAAAAAGTGCCTTAAAGTGATTGTAAAGTCTTGTTTTTTTTTTTTAAAAATAAAAAATAATAAACATGTTATATTTACCTCCTCTGTGCAGTTGGTTTTGCACAGAGCAGCCTGGATCCTCCTCTTCTCAGGTCCCTCTTTGCTGCTCCTGGCCCCTCCCTCCTATCTAGTGCCTTCACAGCCAGCAGCTTCCTATGGGGACACCCAAGCTGAATCAGAGCTCCGTGTATCCATTCAAACACAGAGCCCTGACCCAGCCCCACCCCCTCTCTCCCCTGATTGGCTGGCTGACTGACAGCTGCGCGAGCCAATGGCACCACTGCTGTGTCTCAGACAATCAGGAGGATTGTCCCGGATGGCTTAGACATTCGTGGACACCGCTGGAGAGAGAAGGGCCCCAGGCTAGTACTTAGGAGATGCTGGGGGGGGGGGGGGTACTACAGACAAAAGGTTTTTCTATGTTTTTCTATATCTTAATGTATAGACTGCATTACGATAAAAATGTTTCTGCCTTTACAACCCCGTTATTGCAATGCATTCAGGCGCGTCAAGCGTATGGCCATTCATTCATTCCATTGATCAGAATATTAATTTATTCAGGCCACTGGAATTAACACTCAATTGCAAAATCGACCTAGTATTTAGGCACGTTTACAGGTGTTTAGGCACCTCAAGCAAGTTTCTGCTCAAATGCTCCTCTCCTGAACGTGCAAGGGTTTTTTTATTCAAAAACCTCTATAGTCTAAAGGCTTCCCTCATAATACGCCTGCAAACACCTATATGTGCACAGCCGCATAAGTTAACATAGAGGGGAGTTTAGAGGCTGGAAATGGTCATGCTTGTTTTTGGGAAAATGTTAAATCAGTAAGTTTAATTCCACTTTTAAAAACAATTTGCAATGACCCCAAGATAAATTTATTTGCAATGACCCCAAGGAAACCAATTACTTCATGAACACAGCAGCTTCCTCTCAGTTTTTCAGATTTGGGAGACCATCCAGAAGCTTAATATTTTATTCAGGTGATTGGTCAGAGTAGCTACTGCTAATTTTGATGCTCTTCCCTGCAGTTACTCTGAATTCTAGTTTTAGTTCAAGCTTAATAACTTGATATGGAGATAGGTGATTAATCCAGCATTACAGTTTTTGTGTAAAAACCATCAAAGGGGTGATTGGGGTTATAATGATGTCAAGTTATGATTCTACCGTTACTAAGAGAAATACTAGGCAGACACATTTATATTATTTAACCTGCATAAACCATCAGATTTAGGTTAACTTTGGCCATACTATAAAAAACAATTAAATGATCAAGGGTTATAACAGGATGCATGTAATCATTCTGATTTCCACCCCTGTGATACTGTCTACATGGCTGACCCAAAACAAGTATAGTTGTATGGTCACAACGTTATATTAAATATCGTCTGATCCCCACCCAAAGTAATAAGGAATAAAATAAAAAATATTGCATAATTTCTTATGAAAATAATGACTCCATTACAAAATATTGGTATATAAAATGCAATATAATTCCAGATAGTCCCATCATTGTTATGAAAAAGGTCCCATGCCCTTTTCTGTGAAAACTTGCTTTTTCTGTTGAAAGCATGTATCCAATTGACACCTGCCTATGTCCTAAAACAGTAATATACTCAAAAACAAAAATGTAAAATACCAATCCTTAAATGTGGTGGCTGCATGTTTTTATCTTTTTTTTTAGGCTTTTTCTTTTTTTTCCCCACCTGGAGATCTGGGCAGTAAGTCTTGTATTTTTTAATTTTCCTTAACAGACCAAGCTGTCCAGCAAAAGTGGAAGTTAGCACTCAATCACACTTGCGGAAGTTCTTTCCACTCTCTTAAAAGTAGTCTGCACTATATTGCTTTTCAGAGAGTGGTTGAGAGGTGGTTGAGATGTGGTATGTTGCCTCTGCCTGTTTTAACCCCGAAAAGCCTGAAACAATATGTCACAACTGCATGCAGAGAAGTTGCAGTGTGGCAATGGAATAGAAGAAAAGCCAAAAGAAAACAAATGCACCCACCACATCTATTGCTGGTAAGGTGCAATATATTAAAGTTTTGTTGTTGTTGTTTTTGTTGGGTTAAATACCGCTTTAACCTGGCACTACACTTTAAAATTTTGTTGTACATTCTTCTTTTGTTCTACCAGCATCTACAGTCAGGTCCATAAATATTGGGACAGCGACACAATTCTAATCTTTTTGGCTCTATACACCACCACAATGGATTTGAAATGAAATGAACAAGATGTGCTTTAACTGCAGACTTCCAGATTTAATTTGAGGGTATTTACATCCAAATCAGGTGAACGGTGTAGGAATTACAACAGTTTGTATATGTGCCTCCCACTTTTTAAAGGGACCAAAAGTAATGGGACAGATTAATAATCATAAATCAAACTTTCACTTTTTAATACTTGGTTGCAAATCCTTTGCAGTCAATTACAGCCTGAAGTCTGGAACGCATAGACATCACCAGACGCTGGGTTTCATCCCTGGTGATGCTCTGCCAAGCCTCTACTGCAACAGTCTTCAGTTCCTGCTTGTTCTTGGGACATTTTCCCTTCAGTTTTGTCTTCAGCAAGTGAAATGCATGCTCAATCAGATTCAGGTCAGGTGATTGACTTGGCCATTGCATAACATTCCACTTCTTTCCCTTAAAAAACTCTTTGGTTGCTTTCGCAGTATGCTTCCGGTCATTGTCCATCTGCACTGTGAAGCACCGTCCAATGAGTTCTGAAGCATTTGGCTGAATATGAGCAGATAATATTGCCCGAAACACTTCAGAATTCATCCTGCTGCTTTTGTCAGCAGTCGCTTCATCAATAAATACAAGAGAACCAGTTCTATTGGCAGCCATACATGCCCACGCCATGACACTACCAGCATCATGCTTCACTGATGAGGTGGTATGCTTTGGATCATGAGCAGTTACTTTCCTTCTCCATACTCCTCTTCCCATCACTCTGGTACAAGTTGATCTTGGTCTCATCTCTCCATAGGATGTTGTTCCAGAGCTGTGAAGGCTTTTTTAGATGTTTTTTGGCAAACTCTAATGTGGCCTTCCTGTTTTTGAGGCTCACCAATGGTTTACATCTTGTGGTGAACCCTCTGTATTCACTCTGGTGAAGTCTTCTCTTGATTGTTGACTTTGACACACATACACCTACCTCCTGGAGAATGTTCTCGATCTGGCCAACTGAAAGAATTCTTCGGTCATCCACCACAGTTGTTTTCCGTGGTCTTTCGGGTCTTTTGGTGTTGCTGAGCTCACTGGCGCAATCTTTCTTTTTAAGGATGTTCCAAACAGTTGATTTGGCCACACCTAATGTTTTTGCTATCTCTCTGATCGGTTTGTTTTGTTTTTTCAGCCTAATGATGGCTTGCTTCACTGATAGTGACAGCTCTTTGGATCTCATATTGAGAGTTGACAGCAACAGATTTCAAATGAAAATAGCACACTTGAAATTAACTCCGGACCTTTTATCTGCTCCTTGTAAATGGGATAATGAAGGAATAACACACACCTGGCCATGGAACAGCTGAGCAGCCAATTGTCCATTACTTTTGGTCCCTTAAAAAGTGGGAGGCACATATACAAACTGTTGTAATTCCTACACCATTCACCTGATTTGGATGTAAATCCCCTCAAATTAAAGCTGAAAGTCTGCAGTTAAAGCACATCTTGTTTGTTTAATTTCAAATCCATTGTGGTGGTGTATAGAGCCAAAAAGATTAGAATTGTGTAGATGTCCCAATATTTATGGACCTGACTGTATGTAGTAGATAGGCATATTTGACTGGATACAAATCGAATGGATTGTTTCGAAAACCCTCTAATTTCCTGATGTTTTCTTCAGAACACAATGATGTCATTGTACTTCTGGCATCTTAGTGTTATATTCAATGAGAGGCTTGTGGCAGTACAATCCTTTTATACCATTTTAGCATTACACCCATGTGTACCTACACACCCAAGGGCTTTTAACTAAAGCACTGGGCATTCCTAATTATAGTAGTAACAGTAATATTCTCAGTCTCCCAGATAAACCGCTCTCTTTAAGACATCCCCTGAAGCCACATTCCTCTGACAGGGTTCTTATGGAATGCTTAGCCCTTTGAATTGCAAGCTCTGAAAGCAATATTATATATCTGTCTGTTTGCCTGAAGGAAAAAACTTTCATTACAGGATAGGCTTGTAATGTCTATTTAAGATTTTTATATTAAAGAAAGTATGTCTATTTCAATCACCATGCTATTAGTTGTTATACTCTCCTGCATTGTGCTCCTTCCCCCCAAATCATTCAACATGGAAGCTTGACTGCTCATCTTTGAGCTCAGACATATAAAGCGGGTGCAGAGTAAACATGCCTAGAACATCTGGGTGACTAAAGGGAGTGAAAGTAGCAGCAGAAATTACAGGGTGGATCATGTGATTATTAAAGTAGACGAAAAGGAAATATACAAGAAACATCTCCATAGCACTTAAAATGACTTCCTATAACTATTGTATGCTATTTTTTGTAAAGTACTGGCCTTTATTTAATCTAATATTTAATTGCATGACCTCAAACCCTCCAGATAATGTCCCACTCTGCGTACAATGGGTGGATACTATCAGCAAGGCCAATGTAATGCCCGTAAGTGACAAACCCCCAAGCTGTACAGGACCAATCACAAAAGGGCACTATTGGAGCTTCCTCGGGAATGATGGTGCATGCACATTGCAGGAAGCCTTCAAAGTATGTGCAAAGTACAGTGGGACATAAAGCTAACAATGCTAAGCCATTCTGCATTTTAATGGGAGAGACCGAGCATTGTCAGCAAGGCACTGGTATTCAAATTATCCACAGATACAGTAACTGGTACTTTAAATCTAATTTTAAGTTACTGCACATACGGTATGGGGATTTTATTTATGTTCATTTATCCTTCTGAACTTTGTATTGCATGATTTTGGTTTTTGCCCGGACAGACACTGTAAGGATTTTGATGCCCCTGCAGATGCTACATCTCTGTTTGCTACACCAATGCTTTCTTGTCACCCTGCAAGGTGATGGTAACACTTCAAAAAGGAAACATTTTAGTGAGTAGCATTATTAACTTCCCCCAGCAATATTATGGCTGCATTTGGGGGTTGATTTACTAAAACTGGAGAGTGAAAAATCTGGTGCAGCTGTGCATGGTAGCCAATCGGCTTCTAAATTCAGCTTGTTCAATTAAGCTTTGACAATAAAACCTGGAAGCTGGTTGGTTTCTATGCAGAGCTGCACAAGATTTTGCACTATCCAGTTTTAGTAAATCAACCACACTGTCTTTGTTTTAGCATGAAAGTGAAAAACCCCTATATACAGTACATACAAATATATATATACGCGGTTAGTGTTTTTATATGAGAGGTGTAATAAATAAATGACATCACTCTTGACTGTTTAGTTAAGCAATACTTCATTTTGAAGAGTTACATTTCTGGAATTTAATTCATACTACAGTGCTCTTTAATGTAAGTAGATTTGTTAGTCTCCCAAGAAATCACCCAGGAAGCACAATTAAATATTTATTACGGCACTCAATCTACTTGGATACTTATGCTGTAGAGAAGATTTTGGAGATTGAATAGCATCTTGTCCTAAATCCAGGGCACTTGCCCTAATTCTTGTGAGCTGTGGAAGTTTTTCTGTGTCTTGCATGTTACTTAGGTTCACATAAAATGTACATACTTAACCGCTTGCCGACGGCTGATCGGCAATTGACGGCGACAATGTGGCTCTGTAACGCGAATCGCCGGAGGCGCGCGCTCACTGTGTCCGGGGGGGTCCAGGGAGCGGGTCCGGCGGCTTCGATTGCCGCCGGCCACCCGCGATGCCCCCCCCGGAACGAATGAGCTCTGTGTGAGGGGGAAGGGAAGTGATCACAGCCTTCCTGTATACGAAGGCTGTGATAACTTCCTTTCCCCAGCTAGGCAAGTCCCCCCACAGTAAGAACACGCCCAGGGAACACAGTTAACCCTTAGAGCGCCCCCTGCAGGTTAATCCCTTCACTGCCAATGGCATTTACACAGTAATCAGTGCATTTTTATAGCACTGATCGCTGTATAAATGCCAATGGTCCCAAAAAAGTGTCAAAACATTCTGACATGTCCGCCCCAATATCGCAGTACCGCTAAAAATCGCAGATCGCCGCCATTTTTAGTAAAAAATAAAAAAAAAATAAAAACCCCAAAAATGAATTCTCATCATCCGTAAACGCGACCACTTTTGCGCAAACCAATCAATAAACGCCGATTGCGATTTTTTTTATCGCAAATATGAGGAAGAATATAAATCGGCCAAAAACGGTGAAAAAAAATGTTTTTTTATATTTTTTTTTTGGATTTGTATTTTAGCAAAAAGTAAGAAATTTGGGTTTTTTTGCAAAATTGTCGCTCTTCTTTTGTTTATAGCGGCGATCAGAAATGACGCAGAGGTGATCAAATACCACCAAAAGAAAGCTCTGTTTGTGGGAAAAAAAGGACGCAAATTTCGTTTGGGTGCAACGTCACACGACCGCGCAATTGTCAGTTAAAGCGACGCAGCGCCGAATCGCAAAAAGGGCTCCGGTCCTAAAGCTGGAAATCCTTCCGGGGCTGAAGTGGTTAAACATGTTAGAACTTTATGAGGATGCATCTTCTCTCTTCCCAAAGCTGTGCTGAATCCTACGCACAAAGGTGGCTGTTTCTTCAGGCTGGTTGGAAACAATTGAGAATGAATTTGGGCAAGGATGGCATATTTTATTGGATACTGAAATCCTGGGAGATTTAGGTAGCCATTTTGACACACAATTCCCTAAGTAGAAAATCTGGCATAATTTGGTGTGCCTGAAGTGTGGGGGTAAGATAGGGACAGAGCCCCTACTGGATAGGGAGAGAATAGGAGTAGCATCAGTGAGCAGTTTGTGTTCAGGTGGAAAAGAATAGGTTTTTCCATTACCAGATGTCTCCTCTGTTAGCTTCTCAGAACTGTCCCTCACTGGCAGTCAGATATCTTCAGGGAGTTTTGGGGATCATAGTGTATGCAGTAACACCGTAACCCCTCCAAGGGAATTGCTCCTCTGTCAATCTGGAATATGTAGGTGTGTATCACAACACTGCTGGAAAATTCCCTTATTCATAAACACTGCTTTTGCTTTCTGAAGAACTATATTGCCTGCAATATGTAGAGCCATTGCTATATTTGCCTTATTTTTGCCTATTCATATTCAATAAGATAACAATGTTTAATTAACTCCATGTGGTGAATCCTCCCAATGTTTTGGTACACTGATTATGCCTCCCCTACAAGTAGGGTCTATATAATATAAATAATAACAATGATAATCCTCAGTTCTGCAATTATGACATTAGGCATATCCCAGAGTGCCAAAACTTTGTAAATTCATAGTTACATAGTTAGGTTTAAAAAGACACAGGTCTATCTAGTTAAAAAAATAAAAAAAAATAATTCAATCCCATATACAGAATCCTTCATCCATAGTTGATCCAGAGGAAGGCGAAAAACCCCAGCAAAGCATGATCCAATTTGCTTCAGCAGGGGAAATCTCCTTCCTGATCCCCTGAGAGGCAAATGTGATTTCCCCTGGATCAACTTTACCTATAAATGTTAGTACCCAGTTATATTATGTACATTAAGGAAAGAATCCATGCCTTTTTTTAAAGCAATATATTGAGCTGACCAGAATTACCTCTGGATTGAGTCTATTGCACATTTTCAGAACTCATACTGTGAAGAAACCTTTCCGTATTTGAAGATTAAATCTTTTTTCCTCTAGACGTAAAGAGTGCCCCCTTGTCCTCTCTGATGACCTTAAAGTGAATAACTCAACTCCACTCCACTGGGCCACTTATCTATTTGTACATGCTGATCAAATCCCCCCTTAATCTCCACTTCTCAAGAGAGAATAAATTCAGTTCCTCTAATCTTTCCTCATAGTTGAGCTCCTCCATGCCTCTTATTAGTTTGGTTACCCTTCTCTGCACTTTCTCCAGTTCCCCGATATCCTTTTTGAGAACTGGTGCTCAAAACTGAAGTGCATGTTCCAGATTAGGTCTTACTAATGATTTGTACAGGGGCAAAATTATATCTTACCTCTCTAAATACAAGAAAGGATTTTGCTTGCTTTGGAAACCGCAGCTTGACATTGCATGATATTATTAAGCTTATGATCTACAAAACCCCCAAATCCTTCTCCACCATTAATCCCCCAGTTGTACTCCTCTTAGTATGTATTATGCATGCATATTCTTAGCCCCCAAGAGCATAACTTTACATTTATCATCATTAAACCTCATTTGCCACAAAGTTGTCCAATTAAACAGTGCATTGAGGTTGGCTTGTAAGTTGGAGACATCCTGTAAGGACGGGTTTGCTAAAGATCAGAAATGTAGAATATCATTAACAAATGTACTTTAACCACTTCAATACCGGGCACTTAGAACACTTCCTGCCCAGACCAATTTTCAGCTTTCAGTGCTGTTGCGATTCGAATGAGAATTGCGCGGTCGTGCGACGCTGTCAAAGGTTTCGTTCGTTTTAGGAAAGAACATAAATCTCTCCATTCTATATTAAAACGGGGACA
>BLSH010552895.1:701059-722509 GCA_018402905.1 Glandirana rugosa | reverse complement strand
CCCCCCCCCCCTGTCAGGAGAGCAGCCGATCGGCTCTCCGCTGCTCAGGTCTGCAGACCTGAGCAGAGGAAAAGCCGATCAACGGCTCTTCCTATTTACACTGTGATCAGCCGTGATTGGTCACAGCTGATCACATGGTAAAAGGCTTCGGATCGAAGCCTTTTACCTCGGTCGGTAATGCGGTGGGTCAGACTGCCCCAGGGCACCACCGATCGCCGCGATGCGTGCCCCCGGGGGCGTGCGATCGCGCATTATCCTGAGGACCGCAATAGACGTCCAGTCAGGATAATAAACCCCCCGCCCGGACGTCATTTGTCAATGCACCGGGCGGGAAGTGGTTAACCTGGCCTGGCCTATAGTAAAATAACGGCCAGTGGTTCAGTTATCCTGACCGGATGTCATATGACGCCCGCAGGATAACCCGCGATCGCGGGGATCGGTGGTGCGGTGTGTTAGTCTGTCGGAAGCTCTTTACCATGTGATCAGCCGTGACCAATCACCACTGACCACAGTGTAAACAGGAAGAGCCGTGTATTGGCTTCTCCTCTACTTGTGCCTGCAGACACAAGTAGATGAGAGCCGATTGGCAGCTCTCCTGACAGGGGGGTCTGCACTGATTGTTTATCAGTGCAGCCACCCAGGACCACCAGAGATGTGCCCACCCAGGATCACCAGGGGTGCCCACCCAGAACCACCAGGGAGCCCATCCAGGACCAACAGGTAAGGCACTAAATGCCCAATAGGAATGGCACTCAGTGCCCATCTATGATGCCTGCCAGTGCCTCCTTTTCAGTGCTGCCTAATAGTGCCATTTATCAGTGCCACCTATCAGTGCTCACCAGCGCTACCTATCACTGCCACCTATCAGTGCCTATCAGTGCCCAGTGCCACCTATCAGTGCCCATTAGTGCTGCTTATGAGTGCCCATCAGTGCCACCTATCAGTGCTCGTCAGTGCTGCTTATCAGTGTCGCCTATCAGCGCCTATCAGTGCTGCATATAAGCACCTCATCAGTGCCAATCAGTACTGCCTCATCAGTGCCCATCAGTGCAGCCTCATCAGTGCTCGTCAGTGCAGCCTCATCAGTGCTCGTCAGTGATGGAGAAAATGTACTTATTTACAAAGTTTTGTGACAGAAACAAAGAAAAACTTTTTTTCCCCAGATTTTCTGTCTTTTTTAAAAATAAAAACCCCAGTGGTGATCAAATACCACCAAAAGAAAGCTCTATTTGTGGGAAAAAAAATGATAAAAAATTTTGTTTGGGTACAGCGTTGCAAGACCGTGCAATTGTCATTCAAATGTGACAGTGCTGAAAGCTGAAAATTGGTATGGGCGGGAAGGGGAAGGGGGGAAAGTGCCTGGTATTGAAGTGGTTAAAAAATACAACAAATCGTTAACTTACAGAAGATGGACTACGGAGAACTGTTGGGAGTGCTAACAATATTAAATAGAGGTAAAGCATATTTTATAAGATATAGCATATCCAGGGCAAAGTAATTCTACAAAGTTGAAGTATAAGTAGAATTTATGAAAAATGACAGTAAATGCGCAGTATATTGGTTAAAGTGCTTGTTAACCCAAAAAAAAAAAAAAAATGCCACTCCTGTCTCTTTAATGTGCAATTAGCAGCATGGTGCTTTGGCTTTTTAAATTATATCTGTGTATCCCCTAAAATACCTGTTTGATAATCCCAGGTCATGACTTCCCCACTGTGTGCTGACTCCCCTATCATATTAGCTGATCTTGAGAGCCCCGTGGTCTGTGCAGTCTGTGTCACTAGCAGCTCTCCTTTTCGCCTCTGCCTCTCCAAATCCCCCCTCCTCCCCCTCCCTCTCCTTGTCAGTACATAGAGTCTCTTTTCTGCTCTCATAATTAACTTTTAAAGCCCCTACCCCCTGTGTATTAGAACAAGAAGTTTGCCTGTATCCCTGTTATATCATAAATATTCTTATCTGTATAGATGATACTCCGGAGCTTCCTACATACGGCTCTCTCTCCTCTCCAGCTGACCTCAGCTGCAGTGCTTGGCCTCACCCTCAGGAAAGCTTTGCTGAGCAGAGGAGAGAGAAAAACGACAACTCATCCTAGAAAGTCTGTGTGTAATCTATACAGATAAGTATATATGTGTTATAACACAGGCACAGGGGAACTTATTGTCACCTGACGGCGGCTGCGATATCACTCACTGTGAGCGCACGTGCACCGCCGGAGGCGCGCTCGCACGCTCACTGTGTTCGGGGGGGCCAGGGAGCGGGTAGGTTGGATTTGATCGCCGCCTGTTACCCCTGATGCCCCTCCCCCGCAGTGAAAGAACGGAGGTCCATGTATGTAAACACGGATCTCCGTTCTGTTGAAGGGGGAAGGGCGATGATCACAGGCTTCCTGTATATGGAAGCCGTGATCATCCCCTTTCCCCAGCCAGGGCAGCCCACACACAGTTAGAACACGCCCAGGGAACACTGTTAACCCTTAGAGTGCCCCCTGCAGGTTAACCCCTTCACTGCCAATGGCATTTACACAGTAATCAGTGCATTTTTATAGCACTGATCGCTGTATAAATGCCAATGGTCCCAAAAAAGTGTCAAAATGGTCCGACATGTCCGCTGCAATATCTCAGTAACACTAAAAATCGCAGATCGCCGCCATTTCTAGTAAAAGAAAAAAAAATAATAAAAACCCCATAAATTAATTCTCATCATCCGTAAATGTGGCCACTTTTGCACAAACCAATCAATAAACGCTGATTGTGATTTTTTTTTTACCAAAAATATGAGGAAGAATATAAATCGGCCAAAACTGATGGAAAAAAATGTTTTTTTATATATTTTTTTTTTGGATTTGTATTTTAGCAAAAAGTAAGAAATGTGGGTTTTTTTGAAAAATTATCGCTCTTCTTTTGTTTATAGCGGCGATCAGAAATGACGCAGAGGTGATCAAATACCACCAAAAGAAAGCTCTATTTGTGGGAAAAAAGGACGCAAATTTCTTTTGGGTACAATGTCGCACGCTGCACAATTGTCAGTTAAAGCGACGCAGTGCAGAATTGCAAAAAGTGCTCTGGTCCTAAAGTGTGCAAACCTCCCAACACTTTCCAAAGTGAATCCAGTAATATTTTAAACCATAAAAGTTGCCAGCCCTAACTCTGGGTCCTGCACTGAAGCCTGCTGCTCTTTCAAGAAATATGGATGGAAACGTTCACACCAGCCAGGGACAGTTGAACTGATATGTCTTACAGTCAAACTCTGAGTATATTAGGGGGTGTGACAGAGGACAAACTACTCCTCTTCCATGGTGGATAGATTTAATGTAAAATCTCCCCTTCACACACAAGTCCACATACACTGCCACTCCCTTGTGCTCCCTACATGCATCTTGGCAAAATGCATCCATGTCATAGGTATAAACATAAAAAACTTTCTGCACTTCGTGTATAACTATGTGCCCAGAGCTGCACTCACAAATATCTCAATACTAGATAATAGACAATTAATGTGATACAAGTGTCCATCCCCAAACACATAAATGTCCACAATGACTGTGAAATAAATAAAAAACATACACCATAAAAAGTGTCCAAACAAATGTGTCCAGTGATTGAATGATTATGAATTAGAAATATCGAACATCTTTCAGGTCAATATCCAGCCATCCACCAGTGTATCAAAAGCACCTTGCTCTGGAACAATATACAGTACAGGACTAATTCACTATATCGCGAATATGCGATCGCGCAATGCCTAAAAATTACGCCCTAAGTCAATTAGCATATAAACTGGGCGATCATGCGATCGCAAAATCACGTTGTTGCCACGAATATGCCTTCTTAATCGGCATATGTGGGAATAGCTGATGTCAATTGGGCTTGAATCTGCAGAATCCATTGAAGGTTTGTATGAACATGATTTGCTTGAAAAAGTGTACGGGAACTACCGCAGCAAAATGGAAAAAATAAATCTGAGTACAATGCAAGGTGTAGTGATGACATCTATAGGATCCGAACCTGTAGCTGTAACCTTTGAAGGTATCAGAAGAAACCACTACACTACAACCAGCCATAGAAAATACATTTACTAATCTTGTATTCTGTTAACTCTCAACAAACTAACTGCTGGCACATTAACTAGTGTGTGTGATTATTCCAATTCCACATCATAATATTAATGAATATGTACATACCATTGCATACATTTAAAGAATTCATAGTATGGAAGCAATCAAACCAATGTGCTTTGGCTAATTGGTGAATATGCATTCGCATATTTTCAGCATCTAATGCTGAGTACAATGCAAGCTTTCAGAAGGTGATACCATCCACACCATTGAACTGCTCTGTGAGTTAGATATCCTTGTTTAAATGTATCATGTAGGCTTGCTGATACCATACAAATCATTGTACCAGCCAAACTTTGAACAGTCAGAATTGTTTGACATTCATGTCAGCTGGGATTACTACTGATCTGTGATTAGCTGAAGCTATTCACATGGTACAGGTTGTTGAGATAAGCCCAAGTACCATGTGATAGCTGGGGCTCAATCCCAGCTCACCAATCTAGGTAACCAAGCTGATATTAAAGTGGTGCCTCAGCCCCCCCACCACAGAAAATGTACAAGTCAGCAGCTACACATCCTGCAACTGCTGACATTAATTACAGTATTAGGACACTGTCCTGGAAGCTAGTGATGTTGGCATCCCAGCCCATGTTTCCATTGGCTCTCAGGTGCTGTCGCCTCCATTGCCGATTCCCTACTGCGCATGCACAAAGGGCACTGCGCTTTCTAAATGGGCCTGGCAGCAGGGAAGGAGGAGGGGAGACAAATTTCTGCCATACCTCTCTGCAGTGAGGTCTGTCGGAAGTGGGGACAGGTAAATGTCCAAAACAGGTACCCACTTTCGCCCACCCTGAAAAGGTGCCAAACATGGCAGCAGAAGGGGGAGGAGAGAGATAAGCAGAGCTTCCACATTTGGGTGGATATCTAAGGCCCCTTTCACACTTGTGCAACTTGTCCTGCGACTTGGGACTGCAAAGTCGCCTGTCAAGTTGGACCTCGCGATTTCCAATGAGTAGCATTCATAGCTTTCTGACTTCAAGTGGTATCAACTTCAAACTAGTCCCTGAACTACTTTGGTCCAAGTTTGATATGACTTGAGGTCCCTAGACCTCAGAATTACACAGCTATTGCTTCAAGTCACATCAAAATCACGGAAAAAAATTGCAGCACAAAATTGCAGCAAATCGCGGTAAAGTCGTGCAACTTTCATGTTGCACAAGTGTGAAAGCAGCCTTAGCCCAGGTTGACATAGGTGCGATGCAGGAATCAGCACGATTTCAGCACCGGTTCCTGCATCGCACCTCTCCCACAGGCAGTTTACACTGCCTTCTGTAAACCGCTGCGGGTGTCAGTACAATATTAATGACACCCCCAGATTGGTTCATAGATCGCATTGCTAACTGTGGATTCCGATAGGAATCGGATCGCATGAGTGAGAACACCCAAGCGATCCGATTCTGGTGTGGGAAGAAACATATCCCTGCACTGCTATGCTATAGCTGCAAAGGGTCGGCTAAATCAAATTTGAACCCTACAGACTAAGACTGGGATGCTATTAAAGTTCATGTGTGTATAAAGGCAGGCATCCCAATACTTTTGGCAAGATAGCAGATTGTGCAAGATTTGCAATGGTGGTGGAACCCTCGACTACATAAATGCTACATTTATATAAAACTTGGGGAAGGACATGAGTTATATTTAACAACACAGGAAGATCTGACAGCCTTTCTACAGGACGTGGCATCTTTGGGATGTGAACCTATGACCCCAGGGTTGCTAAGCAGAAGTGCTAAGCCCTTAGCCACATTCCTGGAGCATCCATTGCTGTGATGTCAAACAGTCCTATGTCCCAGGGGTGCAATAAATGAACCAATGCAGATGTACTGTGGAAGGCTGGATAACCATTGAACAACCTGTTTCTGGCATATGCCATCTGTTTTGAAGGTTTGTTATGGCTCAGTACTGTGAGCACACTGCTATAGAACATCTCTAATTTCAAGGCACTTGGTATGAGGCTGCAATTATTGGTGGATGGGAAATGTTAAGGCTGATTATAGTCCTTGCCCATAGACAACATATGACACAATTTGCAATAGTGGTGGAACCCTCCTACACATAAATACTACATTTAGGCATAATTTTGGTAAGGACATGAGTTATGAAAACAGAAAACCTCTCTACATGAAGTGATCTGCTCGGGATGCAAACCCAGAACCTCTGTGTTAGGTAGAAGTGTTAAGCTGTTAGCCACCAGTCTGCCAAGTGTTCAACCCTCCTACACATAAATACACATATACTGCATTTCTTTGGATATATAGGTGGTGGAATCATATTAGTCTGGAGTTTATTCTGTGCTATTTGGTGCTGCTTGGAGTGTAGAACAGTGGTGTTATTGCAACAGCAATGGTATTGTTTGTGAT
The DNA here is from genome assembly GCA_018402905.1 of Glandirana rugosa. NCBI lineage: Eukaryota > Metazoa > Chordata > Amphibia > Anura > Ranidae > Glandirana > Glandirana rugosa. Next base: position 716,038 of record BLSH010552895.1, on the reverse strand, counting down.
TTGTGAAGTTTGTGAACTGTGTGAGTTTGGGAAAAGATTTTTGTGAGATGGACAGCAACAATTGAGAGACAGAGAAAAAAATATTTTACCAAAACATGAGAAGATTACATATTCTAACAGTCTAACAAACAAATTAGATTATGAAATAGCAACATTGTTGCAGGGACAATTTGTTTGAGAGAAAGATACATTTCATCTCAACATGAAAAGGATTTCTTTAGGGAAATTACAATTGTACTATTAGATTCAATGGCTGAAACTTGCATTGGGCTATATAGCGCAAATTTGCCTTCTCAAGAAGGCATTCTAGACAAGTGCGAATTTGCGAATTTACTATAGCGCCCTCTAAAAAAGGCATGGGAGTTAAAATGAGGGAATTTTCTTGTCTGAGCATGCTCAGTTGTGCTGATGAATAGTTGGGAAAAAAGGGGGAATTTGGCTCTTTTCAGACTTTCAATGATATTTCAGGTTATACATCACTTTTTTAAAGAATTTAAAAGCAGATCATCATTAAACAAGATACCATATTTTTAAGAACTATTTAGGTGATCATATCATGCCCTAAACATCATTTCCACGTGCAATTCCCTTGCTTCTACCACGACTAGTTTTTTAGTCAGTCACTGTTGTCTGGGCGCTATAGTGAATTTGATTCTGGGAGTACTTTTTCCCTCAGGGCTTTAGTGAATTCCATTTTCACGCTAATTAGTGCGAATTTGTGATTCTGCGCGTTAAAATTCGCGCAAAGGCAGAATCGCATTACAGTAAATGACCCCCTACACCTTCTGTGCTCTTCACCAAGTACTCAAGAGCCTCTCTCCGGACATTAATGATCTCTTAGAACACAAAGAATAACATAGCATAATGTAGTAAACCATGCCAGGAACTCTGCAGTGTCACAAACCCAGGCAGCCCAATGTCAGATTAGATCCCACTTGAATCCTCAGCACACCAGACAAACCATCCTCATGAGCATGTGAAAGGAGCAGAGGTCCACATAGTGTAAAACCGCCACGCAAACGTATATTCAATAAGACACGTACTTACAAAATTTCAGCATGAACACACAGAGCGACAGTGCCACGCCTCTGGCAGTTGGCGGGCGTAATGGCGTCACCAATTAAGTCCCGCCCAATGCATTTTGCCCGAACATTGTCAGTGGAACTGAAGCATTTTCCAATGCAATAAACACCAAATAAGTCGATTACAGTATCTAGTTTCAGATTATATTGAAATGAATTATATTAAGAAAAGATTATATAATATATTCAAAGACAAAAAAAAGAAAACCGAGCCATGTCTCCCTCAAGAACTTTCATGTACACAAACATTAAATCACCAAGGTTATTATCCCAATGTAGAAAGTTATAATACACATACAATGACCACAGCTTTCTACTGGCTGGCTGCTTTATCACTTTCAAGTAATGGCAATATAGCCTTTTCTCCTCCAACTCCTCTGCAGGTTAGACCTTTGTAATGCCTCTTGATCACTCCTCTTCATTTCCATTCTAAGCCCTGTTCTTTTGATACACCATGCATGCACCCCTTTTCTAAGGAACTTCAGACTAGGCACTTTTTTGAACTTTGGAACAGTGACTTGAAACTTGTGCAGATACAAAGTAGTATCTTCAGGCTATTCAGTTCATACCTCATAAATAAAGTCCTTTCAGTACTGTTCATGTTCATCTTTGGCATCCTGACTGAGTACCCACCAAGGGGGAGCTCCTCAAGAGTAGAGTAGAATTACATGTGGCTGCAGTCCCCCTTGTACTATCCCATCCAAGGACCCAACTAGACCTTCCAATGTATTTATAGCTCGCTACAAGGAGGCATAGCCATGAACACCCAGGAGCCAACATATTAACCTTCTCCTGACTTCTGGGCTGCTAAATAGACAAGAGTTCACGTAAACATATTTTAATCAATAAAACAGTGTAGCAGTAACAACATGAGGTAGAACATGGTGAAGGTTGTACCCCAATGTGGGCACCTGCCTACAAGCTGTATGTATGTTTTAAAAAATACTGTAATAAAAACGTGTTTAAGACTGGCTTGGATGGTATTCCCTCCCAATGGATATACATGGAGATAGTAGTGTACTCAAAAAGTCTTGCGAATATGTCACATTCCAGTGAACGTCTGTTTTGTCTTATTCATTCCTTTTTTACAGCATCTTTGGCTGGCTAATTTTAGACGGGCTTTGGAATTTTAGTAAGATTAAAGCAACTACTGTGTTTTAATGCTATTTAATGTTCTTTAGTGTATTTTAAAGTTTTTGTGGGGGACAAATATCTGTTTTCTGTTTTGTATATTTCATAGTCTGAAAACAGAAAATGTATGGTTTTCATAGCACCTATACTGTAAGCTGCAGACCTGGATTGCTTTGTTTTCAACTTGTTTTACAACTTAATGCTGCTGCTATCCTGTAGCCTCTTTACAGCCCGTCCTTGTCTAAATGCACGACAATGATAACAGGTTGTATGTGTTTTCTTCATAGGGAATATTTCCTAATGTTGCTGGCTGCAATTGTTTTTATTTCACAGGCCCTTTTTTTAAATGTTGAATCAGCACAGAAGCTTATAATTTGGGACAGCATGTAAAGGGATGATTTTTAGACCATCCTGATGCCCTGCTAGTGTGTGTGTGCAGATCTGTACATTGAAAAAATCCTTATAAGGGCCGATATCAGCCTGCAAGAGCTGATTGATGAATGTGGCTCTTCAACTGTCAACACATTGACTACTTTTCTTTTAATTTGGGGTTTTTCCCTCTTTGTTTAGATTATACATTTTAGCTTGGGGTGATTAGAGTGCAATAGACAGTTGATAATTCATTCAAGAGCTGCCTTTTTTGGACCTCACTGCATCCTTTAAAAAAAATGTAAAAACACTGTACACCTCACCCCACTGCTGTATCCACATATACTCAATTTTTCAAAAATATCAGAGCTATAGGGTGGTTTGTTATAAATTAGCCAGCACCAGGACAGTAGGTAAACCTGACCAGGTAGAATAGCCTAAAATAGGAGAAACACAAAGTAGGCATGTGTTTTACTACACTAATTATTCAAGTGTATCATCTCTGAAAAAAAAAACACTGACAGAGCAGTTTTGTGAGAGGATTGTAGTGGGGCTATACACAAGGCAGGCATTTTGTTATGCTAAAAATAAAAGTGTACCGTTCTAGAGACACTTCAGAAAAAAATGGACCTGCGGCAAGATGGCAGTTTATCATGTCCAGGTAGAGGAAAAAATGTAAAAAAGAAAGAATAAAATTGTAAATCTCTATGTAGCCAATGGCCCCCTTAGGGGTGGCTGGTTAGTGTGGTTCACCTGCTCACAACTGCTGTCAATCACACTCCTACTGGCATCCGGAGTCAGAAAACAGGGTTGCTCTTTGTTTTTGTTGTTTTTATTTGGGGATTGAACTTGGATGGGGATTGGGGTAGTTATGGGATGCCTAAGGTTGAACAATTGTGTACATAGGCCACTATATACACTCTCCAGTATATACACTCCTCTCTAGCACACTTCTTGCTCTTTCACAACTCCTGATTCCTCTCTCCTGCACAACTCTTACTTTTCACAGGTGAGACCAGGAAGGAAATTTACCAGGCCTCCAAACAGTCTTATTTGGCCTAACTAGCTCATGTGAAACCTGGTGTAGATTTACCAGGCCTTCAGACCGCCCTTTGCAGGCATGGAGTTGAGGTTCCCTTTGTATAGAAAATTAGTTTGTTGTTGCTAACTAGCCACAATGGACTACATCTCCTAGCCCATTTGCACACTGTCCATGACACCAGGTCCTAGACTCCTCCTGCACCTCTTCCAGGCTGTTTTCCTCCCAATCTGCTTGTGCATCTACAATTCCCTGGGCTGTGTCACTCACTGAAATCTGTTACTTGTAGTTCCTCCTGGAGATCTCTCTGATAGTGTTCTCTCCCACTGTCCTCTTTCCACTCACCCTCGTGCCTCTCCACGAGGATCTCGTTCTCTCCTCCTGGCCGCACCCAAGCTCTCCCAGGCCGAGGTCACCCCCCAGACAAGGGGCTCCCTCCAGGCCCTGACAGCCTCCACACTATTCCATCTCCATCACTTCCACCCGAGCTCTCCTCCCCCCCCCACTGGGCAGACCACAGTATTTAAGGAGGCCTGCCCCCTGCCAATCCAGGTTGGGGATTGGTCAGAGCTCCTTCACATACTTCAGAAATCCTCACCTCCTCTTCCCATCCCCTCTTCCAGAACTTTCTCAGAATAGAGGAGGAGTAACCAAGGGGTATTGCTTCCTGCAGTCTCCAGTCCTCCCTGTGCCACTCCCCTGCCCAGAATCAAAACAATCAGGCCTGACTTCCAGTCAGGGCTAACCAAATACCTACTCTTAACACCAAAAATCCTCCACTAGCACCTACCTAATGTAGAGAATTTCCTCACAGTGGGACTTTAATTGGACAAGGAAACAAGAATGTATATAAAAGTACAAAAGTTTATTGACACATCAAAAATTGATTGACTAATGGTGAGATAAAAACAAGTACATGACATTTATTGCTGCGATGGATGATTACATTGAATAACCTAAGTTGGGCTATACGTGAGTATAGCAGACCAGGATTCCAACGTATTTCAACTTAGCTAGAGTAATGGTCTTCATCAAGGAAAGTAGGTTAAACAATTCCAAAGTAACATTTTTGTGGATCATAGAATAAACAAATTAGACATGTGCATTTATAGTATATCATTATGAGAAATTTGTAAATGTTACATATTAATAGTAACACAAATATATACATACAAGAAAAATGAGGGTGGACATACTAACCCTATATGCTCATGAGTTCCTACAGCGAGCAGCAGACAAAAGGGCAAGAGGAGATATGTGGATGGAGGGGTGAAAAAGAGGGGGGATAAAAAATGAATCAGTTTTCAAGCTCTGTCATTCCCCTGCACTGACTTCTGGGACTCTTGAATTTTTTTTAACTATTAAGAACTTTTGAGTTGGACATTAAGGGGTTGATTTACTAAAGCTTGAAAGTGCAAAATTTGGTGCAGCTCCACACAGAAACCAATCAGCTTCAAGGTTTTATTGTCAAAGCTTGACAAGCTGAGGTTAGAAGCTGGACCCCTAGGACTGGAACTACTAGTGCAGATGCATTAAGGAGTGGTTATAGTGCGTCTTTTTTTGCAGCTCAGGATGGCAACTGATGCTGCATCTTAAGTTGTACTGTACAGCCACTGCACAATATTAGGACTATTGTATTTCAAATTATACACTCTGATTTTTTTTTTTTTTTAGATAAAACTTGCCTAGTCACTTTCTCTTATATTTCGGCCTAATCAAGTTGCTTACGTACTGTTCAGCAACTGAACAATATTTGTGGCTATTGTATATCAGGGCCAGCGAGCATGTGCAGACCGCAGAAAACCCCACGGTTTAAACTTTGAGTGGGATGTTACTCATTTTTATGACAGCTAAATTACCTATTTGGGAAAGTGTGCCTTTTTCTCATATCATGTGTCAGAATGTTTTATAACAATGGATTTTGATCTATAACATATAACGTTTCGGCAATAAAAATGACACCTGATATTTGTGCAGATTTGCACAATTAGTTTTACCATACATGGCACGATTGGTAGCAATGGAATTTGTTTGGTCTGAGGTAAAGGATTATTGTTCCTCTCTATCCTTCTCATCCCCATTAGCCTCTTTGCAGGGGTGTTTGTGAACAAACGTCAGATGGAGGTATCATATTACTTGATTATACCATATTATATTATAACACATTATATTATATTATACATATGCAATTTCTATTTTTGGTGCGCAATGGTTTCTGTTCATGTGATCCCATTTTCGCAGGGAATAGCCCTCATTTATATATTATTATGTATGAATAAAGAAGCGGCTTAATATAACTACCACAGGTGACACAATTGTCATCAATGCGGATTTGTCGTCAGAGCCATAGTTTGGTTGAAAGGATGTAACAGATTTCAATTGATGTTTGTATCTTTTTTCTATATGGTTTCTGTTCTCCTTGACACCATACTTAGGACTTCTGTTATTTGTTTTTAACAAACTTTTTCTGATTCTTGTTTATCGCATGTTTTCCAGCATAAGGAACATTTCCTCAATACCATTATATTCTATATATTTTTTCTAATTCCTCAATTGAGTAGATATTTGTTCCTTTTTGCTGGAACACATGCGATTTTGTGAACACAATCCACTCCACCTCTATGTCTGTGTACATTTTGTGATATGGAGATATTTTGAATATTTTAAATATTTAAATGTTTCAATTTTGTTTCCCCTTTTTGTAATTGTGTTTCACTTGGCATATGATTTTGCTGTAATGTGAACCCTGCCTTCACTATGACAGGTGTTTGCATTCAGGCACTTAGCATCCAATTTGTCCTAGTTACACAGATGATTCATTATACTTTGCTATATATATCATTATGTGTTTGCTGTTTGTCAGATTATGACTAAGCAGACCTAGCCTCCGTGAAACGCGTCAATCGATCAATCTTTTGTCATGTATGTTCCTGTGGCATGTTGTAACATTCCGTGATTTTATGGAATAAATAATCATCTTTCCTCTACTGGTGATCGTGCTGTCAATCCTGCTTTGTTGACGGTCGCGACATTGCCCCACTGGATGGGGGCTGGCCCTGCAAGTTAAACGTCTCGCGAGGTCGCATACGACAGGGTTTGGCCTGCGTTGCTTCCTCATGGCGGACAGCGCCCCACTTCGGTAGCAAGGAGGATCTGTCTAGGAGATTTACCTGCATACTTTCGCTGGATCGGTGAGTAGGGGGCCCCCACCTCTCCTTCCCTGGATGGGGTTTTGGTTGCGGGTACTCCCTGGGGTGGCCAGTCCCTTCCTGGCAGCTGCAAATTTAGGCCGTGGCTTTTGCAGCCTACTGGGCCTCGGCTTTTGCGGCCTGCTAGGCGCGGCTTTCGCCGTACTAGGCCTCATGGCCACCTCCTACCAGAGGCTATGGGGGATCTGTGGGTGAACCCCTTCTGGGGGGTCCTTTAGGTGAGCCCTCCGTGGGTGTCCCATGTGCAGGGCCCTGCTCGGATTCCCCTGTGCGGGACCTTGGTCGGCGCCCCCTGAGAGTTACCTCAGCCTGTGCCCCCTGTGAGGGGCCTCAGTGGCATTCCCTGTGTGGGACCTCAGCCAGTGCTCCTTGTGAGGAGCCTCAGTGGCGTCCCCGTGCGAGTCTTCGATAGGCGTCCCATGTGTGGGGGCCTTGATGTACATCCCCTGTGTGGGACTGCAATAGGCGTCCCCTGAGTGGGGCCTCAGCCAGTGCTCCCTGTGAGGGGCCTCAGTGGCGTCCCCTGTGTGGGACCTCAATAGGCGTCCCTTGTGCTGGACCTCGATAAGCGTTCCCTGTGTGGGGCCTCAGCCAGTGCTCCCTGTGAGGGGCCTCAGTGGTGTTCCCTGTGTGGGGCCTCAATAGGCGTCCCCTGTGCGGGACCTTCAGCCAGTGCCCCCTGTGCGGGGGCCTCTGTGGCATCTCCTGTGCGGGGCCTAGGCCGGCTTCCCCTATGTGGGGGCCCCTGTGTGGGAGCTCAGATGATCTGGCTCTGTCGCCACAGTCGTGGCCCACCTTATGGGTTGGTGGCCACGCTCCCTGTCTGGTCAGGTAGTGAGAATGATTCCTCCACAACTGAAGTGGCGTACAAGAAGGCTCTGGTTGTTGCACTTATTACATCTGTGCGGGAAACTTTAAATGGGGGTGTCACAATCCTGGTGGTTTAGTCTGGCTTATGCAGGGAACAAACACTCTTGCGCACCCGATTCAGGGACCCCTGGTAGAGTAGACAGGGAGTCCAAGAGCGCGGGATGGCACGAGGGCTGGATGGTCACTGGTGGTGATGTGATATTCCAGGTGGTCGTGCAGATCAGAAGGGTGGTCGTACAGGCTGGGTTGGCAACTGACTGGCGGTGCGGTACAAGGGGTCAGGCAAGAGAATGGTCAAGTCCAAGCAAACTTGGTTAACGGGCTGGCAGCAGAAGTACAGAAGGATCAGACAATTGGGTGGTCGTGGATAGCCGGGGTCGGTGCAGGTAGATAGCAGCAGGTCAGGTCAAGCAGGGTCGAACAGGAAATAGGAAGTCACACAAGACCTGGAAAACAGGATCAGAGCTGGGGCTCACAGGTACTCAGACGCTGTAGAATGGACAGCACATGCTGCAAGGCACAGGGGGTTTAAATAGCACAGTTTGGCGCCGCTTCCAAAGCGTGCGCGCAAACGCGCATAGGCGTCAGAGTCCACAAAAAGCTCCAATTTTCTCCTAACAGGGAGGTGCAGCTGTGGCTGCGGTATAGGGCCAGTTCCCTTTGGCACCCATGAGCCGTCTGGCACGGCGAAAGCGCTCCCTTCTCCCTCCTATCTGGCAAAATTTACCCATGAAGATTGGGAGTGTCCAGAGTGCTTCCAAAGAAGCTTGTGGTGGGTTAGCCCTTGGGGGGGTCCCTCCTTAAGAAGTAAACTGTTCCACTAGTGGTGGATCCCCCTGTCTCTTAACGGCACGATACAACCAAGATTCCGGTAGAGGAATCTCCGGCTTTTACAGATACGGCAGACATACCTGGAGGGGGAGCAGAATCCCCCTGCCTTTGCTGAATTGGCGACCCTGTCGATCTAGGGACCGTGGTTGGTCTGCTATGCCTCTTGGCCGCAGTTCCCCTGGTTACTGAGCTCTCTGTTTACACAGTGGTGCTTAGACATGTATTGTGGCCCAAGTGTTAGTCTGCGGACTAGGTTTTTAAAAGCCATTGTGGCTTCGGGGCTACCCTAGATGACATCATTATGTGCCTCACAAGGGGGAAGGTACATCTCTTCCGAAGTCTGAAAAAGGAAAGGAGCCTCGTCGCAGATTCGGTCCTCCTTTTGCGGCACACAGTTTTTTCATCCTTCAGGGTCCACTGACAGGGGTTCGAAACCTTTCAAACCCTCCTCGGGAGGTTCCAAGAGCTGGATTTTCTGACCTGCGGACAAGGCCCCTTCAGCATGAAGGTGCGCCCTCACCTGTGTCTGGAGTGGGAGGGAATTCTTGATCTTGTCCAGTTACAAAATAGTGTTACGGCCTTGTTCCCCAAATAGGGTTTTTCCTCCCATTATGCGTCTGTCACCGGACCGCTTGCAGTTCTCCTCGTGGGGCAGTAGAAGCCCTGTTTCTTCAGGGTGTGCTTGTTGGAACGGTTTTCAGGGGTTTTATTCAATCCTGTTCACGGTCTAAAAGATGGAGGGCATGGTGCATTGAATTCTGGACCTCAAGGCTCTGACCTGCTTTTGTGGGTACAGTAATTCATAATGGAGTCCATCTGCACGGTGATGGCTTCCCTTACTAATAGGGACTTTCTGGCTTTTATTCGACATCACGAATGCCTGCTTACAAATTCCACTATGTGCCCGACCTCAGCATTCCCTCAGCATTCCCTCCGTTTTGCTGTGGGAGAAGAGCATTACCAGCTTGTGGTGATGCCCCTTTGGTCTCGCTGTCACTCCTCTGGTTATGTCAGCAGGTGTTTGCTGTCCTGGGCTACCTGGATGATCTTCTGCAAGCCTAGTCCTCGACTGCCCCATGGGGCGACGTAGTTCATATACAGACCTTGACAGAATCCAGTTGGCTTGCCACATTTCATCTACTGTTGTCTGGCAGGCGGGCCTCCCTAAGGACCTGCATATGGTTGTTGGGCCTGATGGTATCTACCTTCGAGGGGCTTCCATTTACACAGTTCCATGCAAGCTCCCTTCAAGGGAGATCCTGGCATAATGGGACAAGTGCCCGAGGTCTCTGAATGATCGGATCGGCTGGGCCAGTAAGCCAGGGGTTCCCTGGTCTGGTGGCTTCGCTGTTCGGTTCTTTGACAGAGCAAATACTTTCTCCCCTTGTATGGACGGTGATCACCAGTGGGGAAGTGTCCTGGGACTGAGCTCTGTCTGCTCAGGGTCACTGGCGGTAGCCTATGTCTATCACCAGGGCGGAACAAATAGTGTTGGCAGCCCTGGCAGTAGCCAGAATTCTCCGGCTGGCAGAACGTATCGTACCGGATTTCTCCAATGTACGTTTCCCGGGAGTGGAATACTGGCAGGCGGATGCCTCAGGCGGCTAGTGTGGAACCCCGCGTGAGTCCTTCGCTGGGCCTTATTTCATCATATATGTCTCCGATTGGGCGCTCTGTGCATCCCAGCTCAACAGAAAGGGACCGAGAGTTTTGGCAAGGTCACGGGATCTTCTGGTGGGCATTTCACACGCTCTGGGGGCCCGTGGGGCTGGTATCATTTGATCTAAGCCTGTCCTCTTCCCCAGCTTTGGCTGTGGCCTTTGCACAGGATCATGGCCACAGGGATTCTGGTCACTCTGTTGGTTTCCGGATTGGTACTGTCGGTCCGGGTAAGCCAATTTGGTACACCTGGTCATCGACATTCCTTGGTGACTGCCTCTCAGGTAGGATCTACGGTCCCTAGGGCCATTCTTCCATCATGCTTTAGCCGCTGTGTTTTGTTTTTTTTTATTTGATGACCTGTCTGTGATGAGCCAGGAGCTGCAGTTCTGACACTGCTGAAGACTAAGGAGTCTCTAGGGAAAGCTACCCCGGACGTGACACTTTAGTCTTTCTTGGTGGTTCCAATTCTGCCCTTCCTTCACAGGGGAAGGGCATGGGCTTGAGTACTATCAAGTACCAGGTGTCAGCCCTGGCGGTCCTCTTCAGCGTCCCCTGGTCTCGCACTCCCTGGTGCGTACCTTTGTTCAGGGGCTCGACGTCTGTCTCCACTGCTGCGGTCTCTTCTACTGTCATGGGGTCTGGACTTGATGCTTTCAGTTTTACAGAAACCTCTGCTTATGGAGATTCGGGGGATTCCCCTGCTTGCTCTGTTTCAGTAGGGGGCCTTTGTTGGTGACTATCAACTTCTTCTCGCAAGGTTCGGGACTGGTGTCGTTATGTTGTCGTACACCTTACCCGGGGTTCCGCAAGGATATGGTGGGTCTTTGCCCTTGTTCACCGCTCCTTTCTCTGATTAATTCTTGAAAAAGGACATTGTGTTACCCTCTCTGTGCCCCTGGTCAACATATCTTAAGGAATTTGCCTTCCTTGCCCTATATGTGGTTTGGGTGATTCGGGTGTATTTGGCAGCCACTGAGTCTTGCCAGAAGTCAGACTCATGGTTTGTGATTGTGGACGGACCAAGAACGGGGCTATCTGCTTTGTGACCATTGCTGGATGGCCGAGACAGATGATAACTCTGACCTATTCTGTTGTGTGCCGGGATCCTCCTTTTTCCCTGTTACGGAACACTCTACTCAGGCGCTTAGTGTTTCCTGGGTCTTCTGTCACCAGGAGTCAGTTGCGCAATTTGGCAAGGCGGCCACTTGGTCGTCGGTGTACACTTTCACAACATTCTACGAAGTGGATGTGCTAGCATCTGCGGATGCTGCTTTTGCCTGCAGGTTTTACAGACTGTGGTTTGGATGGTCTATCCCCTCTTGAGGGCGTATTGTTCAGATTGGGCACCAGTTGTTCTGTGTTGAGCTCTTGTTACCCGGTTGGCTCTTGTGTTAGCCTCAATGAACAAAAGAGAAAATTGGATTTTTGACTTACCGTAAATCCATTTCTCTGAGTTCATTGACAGACACAGCACCCACCCCTCTAAGGAGTCTTTAAAACTTCTGACACTGCTTATTACTAAACTGAAAGCCTGTTGCAGAGGTGGGGGGTGTATACCACCAAGAACTGCCCATAGACGTAGCCAAGTCTTTTTTCTGCCTAGTGTCCTACTCCTGTGGGGGCAGTATAAACCTATGGTAAAGAAGTGCTGTGTTTGTCAATGAACTCAGAGAAATGGATTTTACAGTAAGTCAAAAATCCCATTATCCCGATGCCCTTTTTTTGAAAATGCCCAGAATTTAGTATTATGATTCACCCCCACAGACTTCAGTGGGGGTTGCTGCTAAGTTTGGGTATCACAGATTTCAACCCCCCACAAATTGAACCTGTGCAGATTTGTCAATACCTACTTAGATTCTTTTTTAAATCAGAAACTGTTGTTACTCTATAGTCTGACATGTTTGGAACTTTTTTATATAATGTTCCTAGTAGATCTGCACAATACACACCTAATGACTTCATTCTTTGTGTGTGAATTTTATTGGTGGAAAAATGTTTTACTAGAGCATTGTTTTACATATTGTGACAATATGTGAGGCGAAGTGGTAGACGGATGCTACAAGTTGCCCCGTATGCATTCATGTGGACTGGCTTAAACAGAGTCCGGTCTGGATTTTGCCAGCCACCATGGCAGGGCTGCTTCTGGTCCAGAGTTTGTGGTCCACTGGAGTCCACCAGCAGGTGGCTTAAATGATCAGGAACTAGAGCTCTGACCTGGAACTCAGAGAGAAATCTGAGGGAGCTCTGTGTCTGTTTGGGCTTTAAAAGTCAAGGCTTGCATCGTGGCTTATGTTTTGTGGGCGTCGGGGGCCAGCCCCACACCGTATACAGGAAACTATACTGTTTAGTTTAGCTCCAGACGGCAAGGATTTCTTTTCTGTTTGTTTGATTTTAAAGAAAGTTGCCTGCACGCTTACTATTTTCCTCAGGAAAGTTGATCCCCAGGAGCTAATCTCCCACAATATGCACACAATATTAAACTAAATTAAATAAGGGTCTATCCCTTCTGTCAGAGTCAGACGGGATTGAAGCCACCTGGACCCAATTTTTTGAGACTAATGAGCAGACCTCTTCAATCCTCAATATATGGGAAGCGTTTAAATTACATGTTAAAACTACCCTTACAACCCATATCAATAGGATTAAAACCCAATCCTTGGAACGCCTAGAGGGTGAGCTTGTTAAGCTGACAGAGGTGGAGCGCCAATTTGGGGTGGACCCCTCCTCTGCCAACGCATCCCACCTTAAATTGCAGGCCAGAATAGTGGACCAACTGCATTATGAAAAAGCAAATAGGAAACATTTCTTTTCCAAACAGAGAACCTTTGAACACGGAGAGAAAGCGGGTAGGCTGTTAGCATATATGGCCCACAATGAGGATAGGCCCCCAGTAGTAATATCCCTGAGAACTCCTTCAGGTGCGCACATCACTGACCCTGTTGAGGTAGCGACAAAATTTTGCGACTATTTTCTTTCTTTATATACCACCACCCTGTTGGACGACTCAGAACAGGCAGATCGGTTTTTAGCTAACCTACTTATCCCACAACTATCCCAAACCCAGGTGGAGATGCTTGAAGCCCCCCTATCCACTGACGAGATAGCGAAAGTGACCTCTAGCTTTGCCAGATCCAAGGCGCCAGGCTCAGATGGTTTACCCATAGAATTCTATGCCCAGTACAGTGAAATACTCCTGCCAAAACTACTGGCCCTGTATAACTACATGTTTGATAACTTTATATTACCCCCAACTATGCGCGAGGCCACCATAATTCTGATTCCCAAGCCCGGCAAGGATCCACATGCCACAGACTCATACCGACCGATCTCATTATTGCAGGTTGACATAAAGATTCTTGCTAAAATCCTGGCACTTCGGCTCAACCAGGTTATCACGGATCTGGTCCATGAGGATCAGGCGGGTTTTATGCCTGGTAGAAATACTTCCTTTAACCTTAGAAGGCTATTCATCAATGTGCAGGCCCTCCATGATAATGTAGGGGAGAGGGTAGTGGTGACCTTGGACACAGCCAAGGCATTCGACTCTGTAGAATGGTCCTATCTATGGAAATGTCTGGCTAGCTTTGGCTTCGGCCCCAGATTTCTTAAATGGATTCAAACCCTATATCAGACCCCAACGGCTAGGGTTGTGGCCAATGGCTGGCCATCGGATACCTTCCAGCTTTCCAGGGGCACTCGACAGGGGTGTCCACTTTCCCCACTATTGTATGCCCTCGCTACAGAGTCACTTGCTATTTCCATTAGGAGTAACCCACGCATAGAGGGGTTACAGGTTGGTGCACTAGAGGAAAAGATTAGTCTATATGCTGATGACACCCTCTTATACCTGGCGGACTCGGGTGCCTCGTTAGCCGAGGCGCTGCGGACGTTTGAGGGGTTTGGAGCCTTTTCTGGGCTCAGAATTAATTGGGGACAAATCTCAAGTTCTCCCTCTTGATTCTGCCCCCCAGACCCGGACTCAGTCACTGCTGCCTCTGCAGCAGGTCAGTGTCATTAAATACTTGGGTGTGTACATCACAAACTCCCCGACTGATTATATCAATAATAAAGTGGAGCCAATTTTCCCATTAATAAAAAACAAAGTACAAACATGGACTAGGTTGCCTTTGGGAGTAATGGGGCACATTAATTTAATAAAGATGATTCTCCTCCCCAAGATCCTGTATGTTTTGTGGCATTCGCCAATCTACATACAACTAAAATACTTTTGAATTATCGATGCCTTGATAAAACTATTTGTGTGGGGAAAGGGCAGACACAAATTGGCTTGGCATTCCCTCCTGCGCCCAACAGACCTAGCGGGCACGGCCTTACCGGACTTTAGCTCTTATTATATAGCATCTCAATTATCCAATATATTCCATCTAGACAAGTCGGACAGACACAGGTTCCTTTCCCTCATGTGCCCACATTGGGCTCAATGTACTGCCGATCCAATATACGAGATAGCGGCCAGCTCCAGTTGGGGGGGGGGGGAGGAGGGAAAAACCATTATACATCTGTACTCCCTCACTCTTAAGGAGGAAGTTAGATAGTATCCAAAAGTCTCATGGACGACTTTCATACACCTACTCTATCTTATGTGGGTTAGACGAGGTGAGACCGCGGAGTCCATGGGCAGGGTTAAGACCTTCCGTAAATGATACGGTGTCCCCCCATATAAGTAATGTACCTCGATAAGGATCAAACACCCTCCGATTAAGGGTATAAGAGGACATCACGACATGTCTACATATTACCAAAAAGGGAGGAGGGGGGGGGGGGG
>BLSH010552895.1:681891-701049 GCA_018402905.1 Glandirana rugosa | reverse complement strand
AGTGGAGCCAATTTTCCCATTAATAAAAAACAAAGTACAAACATGGACTAGGTTGCCTTTGGGAGTAATGGGGCACATTAATTTAATAAAGATGATTCTCCTCCCCAAGATCCTGTATGTTTTGTGGCATTCGCCAATCTACATACAACTAAAATACTTTTGAATTATCGATGCCTTGATAAAACTATTTGTGTGGGGAAAGGGCAGACACAAATTGGCTTGGCATTCCCTCCTGCGCCCAACAGACCTAGCGGGCACGGCCTTACCGGACTTTAGCTCTTATTATATAGCATCTCAATTATCCAATATATTCCATCTAGACAAGTCGGACAGACACAGGTTCCTTTCCCTCATGTGCCCACATTGGGCTCAATGTACTGCCGATCCAATATACGAGATAGCGGCCAGCTCCAGTTGGGGGGGGGGGGGAGGAGGGAAAAACCATTATACATCTGTACAGCACTACAGGAGAATATGGGAATTAGCCTCCCACAAACTAGGAATAGCTCCATGTAATGAATATACCCCCCTGTGGCATAGTAAATGCCTTCCAGAATTGGGACGGGTACCTGAGGCGCCAGAGTGGAGCAGATTGGGTGTATTCTATCTCATCCACATACTTTCAGCAGGTACTCTGAAAACCTATGATAGATTGAAGGAGGAATTCTCACTCCCTAATCGCATGTTCTTTCGATTTCTCCAGATGCGACATACCATTCAAACCCAGTTCCCCCAGCAGTTTCCAGACCTGGCCCCTAACTCCCTCATGGAGATAATTAAATGCCCAAACTCCCAGAAATCGATATCCATCTTCTACAATATGCTAATTACCCCGCTATCGACACAAAGAGCGTATAAGATTAAAATGAGATGGGAGAGGTATTGTGGCCACATAGATGACGAAGACTGGGGAGAGGCACTAGATGCATGCAAAGTGGTCTCGCCAAAAATATCTGATAGAGACTTACGCAATTATATATTCTTCATCATGCATATCTTACACCACTCAGGATTAATAAATTCAATGGTGGGGGATCTGCTGCGTGTCTTCTCTGCACGCAGGAGACAGGGACCTTTTACCATCTCATTTGGGCATGCCCATACGTTCAAGGGTACTGGGGACAGGTGGTACAGTTCCTCCATGATAATATGGGGTCACCCCTTGGCCTAGACCCAAAATCGTGCCTGTTGGGTATTTTCCCTGACATAGACCTTGATAAGTACACCAAAACCTTTTTGCATGAATCATTATTTTCGGCCCGGAAAACCATTGCAAAAAATTGGATGAGACTATCACCACCTGGAGTTGCTGAGTGGATAAGGGAAGTTAATGCCACGCTCCCATATAAAAAATGCATATTTATCCATAGAGGTTGCCCCAATAAATACAATAAAATCTGGGATAGATGGCTAGAGGCATCGGAAACATGCATGTGACTTGAGCAATCTCAGAGTTGAGGATTGATGGAGCCAGATAAGGAATGTAAGATTCAGTGCAGTAGTCAATTTATTGTAACTGGCATATAGACATTTTATTATGGTATCTCAAAGAGAAGTAATGTGGAAGACATATGTAATTACTGTATGGTGACCATGTGTGAATATTGTACACAGTGCATTGGATATATCTGTTTTTTATGACAATAAAAGCTGTTAATGAAAAAAAAAATTATATAAGGGTCAGAGGATCCAACGTCCACATGCTTGTTCTATAGAAGGATTGTAACATAAACATTCATGCTACTTGTGACTCAACTGTTTCCCATTCCAACCATAGTCATGCACATAAAGTGGTGTACATCTCAAATCTATGGTCAACCCTAAGAACACTTGGTCCTTTTCATCTTGACAGTATTTAGTCCCAGCAGGATTATCTCTGACACTCTGCACAAATTAACCCTGCCCGAATTAATTGATTGCAGTAAGGGTATTATTATACATTAACTGATTAACTGGGACCAAGTTAATTCATTAAGATCACCAGTAGCAACACAGGATTAGACAGATGTCTCCAGCATGGTAGGGATAAAGTTAATCCTGTAACTTGGCCTGGTATTCTTGTTAACTTATATTAAAATGTTGTGATTCTATGTATTCATTAAAATAATTCTCTCCACATCCAGGAAATGATTTACAATGAATTAGAATGATCATTTTTATGGGTCAGTAGAAGTAAATGTTCCTCTAGATAAGGATATATTCCTGCCTGCTATGTCCGTTACCTACAATTCTAGTCGTTCAAGGCATACAGTTTACTGAGTACCCAGCTGTAATATTATGCGCCAATCTTTTATATCAATTGCAACTCAGCTTGAAGATGAAATATTCTGTGTTCCCAGCTCTGTTCTGATATATATGCTCTTAGATAATTTAAGCAGTTATTGACTACATACTACACAAGTCCAAAGAAACTTCAATGGAATATACAATATATGTAGCAGTGGCGGCTGGTGAATTTTTAGGATGGGGGCGCCAGGCCCCGTCCTTCCTTCTTGACCCCTCCCACTTCTCATAAGCCCCACCACTTATAGAATCCACCCACTCCATCCCCTGTATTCCACATATTGTGTCAGGAGTATACAGCTCAGTATCACAGGACACAGTATACAGCTCAGCATCACAGGTGGGGTATATTGCAGCCAGTAACACAGTATGCAGCCAGTACACAGGTAGCCAGTACACCGGTATTATAGCCAGTACACAGGTAGCCAGTACACAGGGGACATGGAGCCAGTGCACAGGTATTGTAAGCAGTACACAGGGGACTGTGAGCCAGTACACAGGTATTGTAAGCAGTACACAGGGGACAGGGAGCCAGTATACAGGTATTGTAGGCAGTACACAGGGAGCCAGTACACAGGTATTGTAAGCAGTACACAGGGAGCCAGTACACAGAGAGCCAGCCAGTACACAGGTATTGTAGGCAGTACATGGGGAGCCAGTACACAGGTATTGTAGCCAGTACACAGGGAGCCAGTACACAGGTATTGTAGGCAATACACAAGGAGCCAGTACACAGGTATTGTAAGCAGTACACAGGGAGCCAGAACACGGGTATTCTAAGCAGTACACAGGGGACAGGGAGCCAGTACACAGGTATTGTAAGCAGTACACAGGGGACAGGGAGCCAGTACACAGGTATTGTAAGCTGTACACAGGGAGCCAGTACACAGGTATTGTAGGCAGTACATAGGGAGCCAGTACACAGGTATTGTAAGCAGTACACAGGGGACAGGGGGCCAGTACACAGGTATTGTAAGCAGTACACGGGGGACAGGGAGCCAGTACATAGGTTTTGTAAGCAGTATACAGGGGACAGGGAGCCAGTACACAGGTTTTGTAAGCAGTACACAGGGGACAGGGAGCCAGTACACAGGTATTGTAATCAGTACACAGGGGCCAGGGAGCCAGTACACAGGTATTGTAGGCAGTACACAGGGAGCCAGTACACAGGGAGCAAGTACACAGGTATTATAAGCAATACACAGGGGGTAGGGAGCCAGTACACAGGTATTGTAGCCAGTACACAGGGAGCCAGTACACAGGGAGCAAGTACACAGGTATTATAAGCAGTACACAGGGGACAGGGAGCCCAGTACACAGGTATTGTAAGCAGTACACAGGGGACAGGGAGCCAGTACACAGGTAATGTAGCCAGTACACAGGGGACAGAGAACCAGTACACAGGTATTGTAGTCAGTACACATGGGACAGGGAGCCAGTACACAGGTATTGTAAGCAGTACACGGGGGGCAGGGAGCCAGTACACAGGTATTGTAAGCAGTACACAGGGGACAGGGAGCCAGTACACAGGTATTGTAAGCAGTACATAGGGGATAATGAGCCAGTACACAGGTATTGTAAGCAGTACATAGGGGAGAGTGAGCCAGTACACAGGTATTGTAAGCAGTACATAGGGGACAGTGAGCCAGTACACAGGTATTGTAGCCAGTACAAAGGGGACAGGGAGCCAGTACACAGGTTTTGTAAGCAGTATACAGGGGGCAGGGAGCCAGTACACAGGTTTTGTAAGCAGTACACAGGGGACAGGGAGCCAGTACACAGGTATTGTAGGCAGTTCACAGGGGACAGGGAGCCAGTACAAAGGTATTGTAAGCAGTACATAGGGGATAATGAGCCAGTACACAGGTATTGTAAGCAGTACATAGGGGAGAGTGAGCCAGTACACAGGTATTGTAAGCAGTACATAGGGGACAGTGAGCCAGTACACAGGTATTGTAGCCAGTACAAAGGGGACAGGGAGCCAGTACACAGGTTTTGTAAGCAGTATACAGGGGGCAGGGAGCCAGTACACAGGTTTTGTAAGCAGTACACAGGGGACAGGGAGCCAGTACACAGGTATTGTAGGCAGTTCACAGGGGACAGGGAGCCAGTACAAAGGTATTGTAAGCAGTACATAGGGGATAATGAGCCAGTACACAGGTATTGTAAGCAGTACATAGGGGAGAGTGAGCCAGTACACAGGTATTGTAAGCAGTACATAGGGGACAGTGAGCCAGTACACAGGTATTGTAGCCAGTACAAAGGGGACAGGGAGCCAGTACACAGGTTTTGTAAGCAGTATACAGGGGGCAGGGAGCCAGTACACAGGTTTTGTAAGCAATACACAGTGGGCAGGGAGCCAGTATACAGGTATTGTAGCCAGTACACGGAGAGCCAGTACACAGATATTGTAAGCAGTACACAGGGAGCAAGTACACAGGTATTATAAGCAGTTCACAGGGGACAGGGAGCCAGTACACAGGTATTGTAAGCAGTACACAGGGGACAGGGAGCCAATACACAGGTATTGTAGCCAGTACACAGGGGACAGGGAGCCAGTACTCAGGTATTGTAGTCAGTACACATGGGACAGGGAGCCAGTACACAGGTATTGTAAGCAGTACACAGGGGGCAGGGGGCCGGGGGCCAGCACACAGGTATTGTAAGCAGTACACAGGGGACAGGGAGCCAGTACACAGGTATTGTAAGCATTACACAGGGGACAGGCAGCCAGTACACCAGTATTGTAGGCAGTATACAGGGGACAGGGAGCCAGTACACAGGTATTGTAGCCAGTACACAGGGGACAGGGAGCCAGTACACAGGTATTGTAAGCAGGGGACAGGGAGTCAGTACACAGGTATTTTAATCAGTACACAGGTGACAGGGAGCCAGTACACAGGAATTGTAGCCAGTAGACAGGGGACAGGGAGCCAGT
The DNA here is from genome assembly GCA_018402905.1 of Glandirana rugosa. Taxonomy (NCBI): domain Eukaryota; kingdom Metazoa; phylum Chordata; class Amphibia; order Anura; family Ranidae; genus Glandirana; species Glandirana rugosa. The sequence goes on along the minus strand of BLSH010552895.1, from coordinate 695,828 downwards.
ACACAGTGCAGCACAGTACCTCATCCTCGAGTCAAGAGTCAGCCGCTCTCTATCCACCCCCGCCCACCGCACCCTGACATAGTCAATCACTGGCAGTCACTGGCTCAGGGCAGCCAATCAATGTATGTATGTTTGCTTCTTTAGCACCCATACATAGACTTTCAGGACAGACCAATAGGCTCACTACATGCTGTCAGCAGACAGCAAGGAGCCGAAGAAAAAAAAATCAATAAACCGGCACCTCCTTTAGGGGGTCGGGCTGACTTTTTTTTTTTCTTCTTCTTCCTTTCTCAGTGGGGAGGCGGCGCCCCTTATTGACCAGCTGCCGCTGATATGTAGTACGTCCTTTACTTCTGCCCTTCTGCTAATCCACCCCTTTCACTTGTTGCCAATGCCGACTGTCATAAAGATAGCCAGAATTTGTTGTGTAAATACAGCAGCTGTAGGAGCTCCTGCTACAGAAAGCAGATTGTCTGAAACAGTGTTTATAAACACTGATCAAATGCATTGTTACATTTGTATCTACTCTGTTTCATTCATCAACAGATTAAAAAGATTAGTTTAAATCTACATATGATGTCAGAACCCGTCTTTAGTTTAAAAAATAATATATACAATTGCTATACAAGCCATTTTGCTGTCTATTGTTATTAAAATTACCCTCCTACTTCAATCTATACATGCTGTAATGTTCTAAAACTGTCAAAAATACAATGCGATTTGACAACCGAGAGGTGTACAGAAAGCCGCCACAAATCTAATTTCCTGCTTGTGGGATTTTCTCACTGGTTTTCTCAGAAGTCTGCACTGAGGGCTGGTTCACATCAGATGGAGTCCAGTGTGTTTTTAATCTGACTCAAAAGTGCATGCAGTGTTTTCTTTGTATTTCAATGGCCCTATTTCACACTAGTGCAGTGTGTTCCAGTACAGTCAACAACAAAAGTAGAACATTGCTTTTTTTCTGTACGTAACCCATCGGGAAGGCAGCAAAATCCATAAAAAATGTACCTGAATGGATTGAAAATGCGTTAAAAACACACCAGAATGCACATTTCCTAATTGAGAAGAAAAAAAGAGGGGAAAACACACCAAAAACTTACTGGAATGCATAAACATCACATCAAAAGCATGCATGCAGAAGCACATCCAGCATGCAGAAATTGTGATGTGAACCGGCCTTAAGTCAAATTTTAAGCATCCCATGCAATAGGAATTTCATTTTTGAATTGATACTCCCTAAGGGTCAGCTGATTCTAAAGGAATGTTTCCAAATAGAAAGAGTACCTTGTTCATGATCACACTAGATAGAGAATACTACCACTCGGGTCAGCAGTGTAGTGAGTGGTAGAGACCGTCCTCTTCTTCCAGCTTCAGGTAATTGTTGGGCCAGGCAAGATGGTGTAGGCCCATGCTTTGTCTTTAAACATTGTCATATCCTTGTGCGACCAGGGGAAGCCCAAATAAATATGGCATTTAGAACAATTTCTAAAGACAATATCTTTATAAAACTTCACTTCTTTTTTATTTTTATACACTTTAAAGTAACCTAAAAAGTATAAAGAGAAGTTTTCAATGTCGTAGAGTAAAGATACCTAATGCAAGACACAGGACACACATATATGTCTCTGTTGTTGATGGGTATGGTTTTGAACCTGTGGGACAACAAAGATTCAGGAAAATCGAATCATGAACAAAAGAAAAGGTTATAAGGTGAGTCGAGGAGGAAAAATATCTCTAGAGCAATGTGACAGACCCAACCAGGACAAGGGCTTTTGAAGAGGACTGCAGGGTGATCTCTTGCCCACTGATTATGAGCCCTGGCTTTAAAGGGAGCACTACTCTTTGGGAGGTGGGGACCTGGGGGACCCTTGGAGTGGTCTTATTTCTGATTCAAGTCCATGTCTCCCCAAAGCACACAGCCCCCTTAAATTGAAGGACTCAGATCCATATTTAGGGCCTCTATGCCCAAAACCAGCAATGACTGCTTTAGATTGGGGTACTCAGAGCAGCATGTTAATATCATCAGCTCAAAGCAACCTGATTCTGGGGTCTCCTGATATGATCTGTTTAAGGTGTTATGTGTTGAGTGTTTTTCTCCAATTGTGTACCTCCTAGGTGTGCATTCCCATTCTTAATCGAGTCACCTATTGTTTCTGTCTGTCTGATAATCTTGGAAATGTGATTAATATTGGGCTCTCTTTAACTTGTTATCAAATTATTGGGGGTTGGTATGTGTTTATGTTGATTAGCTTACAGGTTAATTAGACCACTGTCAGCTATTAGTTGCTAGATATGTATTAGCATAATTTTTTTTGTTGGCTGTACCTTAGCTATGTTAGTTATATTCCTGTATGCATAATATGATGAGGTGGGGTATATAAATTCTGTGTGAGTTTTCAATAAAGGGAGTTCCAGTTTGCATCTAAGCTAGTGCCGTATAGTCTTGGATGCTCAGCTATAATACCTGATTCTTGGGTCCAGACTGGAGGTAGCTATATTTTGATAGAAGCCCCCAAAAAGGTGCTGGGCAGTTCCTTCACAAGCAACATATCAAGATCTTATCTTTTAGGGCCCTTTCAAGGTGATCAGTTTTTGATGTGTTTTTGGTGTTTATAAAGCGCAACAAAAATTTAAATCAATGGAAATTAGTTTTTACCGTGTTTTGTCAGCGGAGCAGTGTGAAAGGGGCCTTAGGTATTTTAAATAAATGAATATATATATATATATATATATATATATATATGTGTGTGTGTGTGTGTGTGTGTGTGTGTATATATATATATGGTATATAAGGAAAATGTGAGTGTGCGTATTGGCAAATATAATGAAGCAACTCAATCCATAATGGAAGTAAAAATAAATGGGGATGTAAAGAAAGGGAAGAGAGAGAGGAAGATGAAGAGAAGAAGAGGAACATGAGAAAAGAAGGAACATTTTTTAAAATATAAGTTTGTTTCTATTGAACCCTATGTAACTCTTAAGGGGATGACTTAGGGAAAACTAAGGGGATGATTTACTAAAGACAAATAGGCTGTGCACTCTTGCAAGTGCAGTTGCTCCAAATCTTAGTAAATGAGAGGGAGCTCTGCTGTCATCCAATCATGTGCAAGCAAATATGTAAAGTTATTTTTTTAATTATTTTCATGGCATGCAAATGGATATTCTTTGTAAAGTGAAGCATTACCTCATTTACTAAGCTCTGGAGCAACGGCACTTGCAGAAGTGCACAGTGTATTTGCCTTTAGTAAATCACCCCCTTAGTTTTCCCTAAATCAGCCCTAATTTGTTCCTTCCCCTTTTCCCTTTAACCAGTATTTTCCAACTGATTTTTTTTTAATTTCTACATTTCAAACTTTTATTATTTAAACTTTTTTCACTTGTATTCATTTGGTTTTTTAATATTTTGTGTTGTATTAAAAGAGCACAAAAAAAAGTATTTATTTAATTGTTTAATTATTAGTCATGTGTATGAGGCACTAATCAAAATAGAAAGAAAGTGTTTTTTTTTCAGTTTTATTGTGTTCATTTTGTCTATAAATTGCATTAACTCACCAAAAGCTATAAATTGCGGTAATGACATCGTTAATCGATAAAGGATAATAGCAGAAATGTTAAAATTGCTCTGGTCCATAGGGGTGTTCAATTGTAAAAGCTAAAGTGGTTAATGAAATTAGTTTTGAAAAAGCAAGTCTGCAAGTATCTTCTGTTACAGGGGAAGACATGCCATACATATGCCATGCCATACTGTCTGTAAAAAAAAAATCCTTATCAGGAACTATTTAGGAATATGACAGTTTTGCACGAGCGTGCTGCATTTTTGAAGGGTTTGTATGCTAGCATATACTGTATATATGTATATACTTTTTAATGGATTCTGAGGTTGTAGAAGTCTCGCTGACACAATACTGGTGGGCAGTTGTGGAGCCTATCTTGTATTGTAAAAAAGAAAGGTACATTTTAAAGCATATTAATCCAAAAACTTCTTTTGTAGCTTTGGATTGAGTTGGAAAGAATTAGAACTCTTGTTTTTTTACTGCTATCTGGGGAGTAGATCTGGGTCCTGCCGACAAAGATTTTACCAGACAGGAATTGGGAAATAATCTGCTACATGGGCACAGACAGTACTAAAAATCTGGTCAGATTAGATTTTTCTACTCTACTAAAGAAAAAAAAATGTTTTTGCTTATTTCTGTTGGATGCTACCCCTCCCTAGCAACATTGGGAAAGGAAGTCAGGGTAAATCTCTCTAACAGAGCCCCAGATAGCAGTAAAACCCTGATTTTTTCAAACCCTTCCCCACACTGTTCAAAACTATGAAAAAATGTTTTGGCTGGACATACCCTGCCATATGACATATGACATTCATTCAGTGAGACAAGCCAAAGAATCAGTACAGAGACTGGGAAGGAAATAAAGATTATGGGGCTGATTTATTAAAGGCAAATAGACTGTTCACTTTGCAAGAGAATTTCCTCTTAGCTTAGTGAATGAGGTGAAGTCCTTCTGACTTCCATCACCCAATCATGTGCAATCAAAAATATTTTTTTTTTATTTTCCATTCACATGATTGCATATTCTTTGCAAAGTGGATTTTCATCACATTGCAAAATTCCCTTGCGAAGTGAACAGCCTATTTGCCTTTAGTAAATCAACCCTTTAGTTACCCTTTTGAGGATGGATTTGATTGCAGCAAGGTTAATGGTTAAAGAAAAATCAAACTGTAAATTAAAGATGATATATGTCAGAGAGATCATGTAGTATTGTGAGATTTAGATAATAGACAAATCATATATTATTCTATTAAAAGCATAGAGGAAATATAGTTTGAGAAAAGTATAGTTTGACATATGAGGTACCTAGGGATGGACAAGCAGCTGTGGGAACACAGGTTGAAAAATGCTGGGAGCAATGATAAAAGATGTGTTGTTAAATCGTGGTGGCTGAAATTGAATCTGGATTGTGCAGTTTTGTAATTGCATTATGGATTTTATTGCTTCCTCAGGGCAGATGGGGGATCAAACTGTATCGGACCAACCAGAAACTATCGTTCTTGCAATGTGCAGGTGAGAGTCAATGCAATGTTTATCATATAAATTCATTACAGTGCAAGGAAAAAAATGCCCTTTTTTGTGCAATGAGAGAACAATTGGATAAATGTAAGTAATAATTATGTTACTGAAGAACAAAAACAGAAAATATATATGCAGTGTTGCCAACCGCCAGTAAATTTACTGACAGTTTGTAAAAATCAGTGATTTTTAGAACTGTCCTTAAATATCAGGGTCTGATAATTTGTCATGCTGTGCTGACTTTTTAAGTGTAAACTGGGCAAACTACTTGATATGGGTATTGTCAGTGTTTCCATGTTGTGTTTAAATATTTATTGTCTTAGTTTTTAATAGGAGTTCAATTATTTTTTAAGGTTGCCAGTAAAAAATGTGCTCTGCCAGTAAGATTTTCCATGATTTGCCAGTAAAAAACGCTGCAGGAGGTTGGCAACACTGTATATATGTGTGTGTGCTTGTGTATACATTTATTTTAAAATATATATATATATATATACTGTGTGTGTGTGTATATATACATATATATATATATATATATATATATATATATATACACACACACACACTGTATTACTGTATTGTAAGCATGTGGGGTGATTAGACTCAAGTGGTGCATGCGACTTCCAAGAAACATGCCACTCCAGACTGCATTTTTAAGGGCATGGCAGCCCACTTTTATCAAAGAAACTGAAAAAAGTTCAAATAAACAGTAATCTTTCCTCACAGGGGGTTCCACCAGGGGTGTAACGATAGGAGTTACAGGGGTTGCATTTGCAACCGGGCCCCATGCTTTAGGGGGCCCATGTACCTCCCTTGTACACCTGAATAGGAGGGATGGCGAGCTTGCAATTGGGACTGGGCCCTGGCATTTCACCACCATGGGGAGGCCCAAAGATGACAGAAAGGGGTCTGCTGCAGAACTCTTGAAAGGGTGCCGTTGCAGGACCATAATAAAGGAACCGGCAATGGTGGTAAAGGGCCCCAGGATCAGCTGGAAGAGGGAAGGGCCCTGGCCAGGGGTCAGGGGGCCCTTCATAATTTCTTGCACCGGGGCCCTGAAGGTTCTAGTTACGCCTCTGGGTTCCACCACTATTGCATTCTCATACTCCAGCCTCTCATACTCATACTCTCATACTCCAGCCTCTCATACTCTCATACTCCAGCCTCTCATACTCATACTCCAGCCTCCTGGCTTACTCAAATGTCCTTCTTAGTCAAGCTCCCTCCTGTAGCTTACTTCATGCTTCTTGGTCGCGGGCCACATCTGCCACCTGCAGCCTTAGACTCCTAGAGGCCACCCATCTCCCTCTCATGGAGCCGTCTCCTCCCAGGACCCTCCTACCTCCTAGACCAGACTTCCTGTCTCCAAGTGTGAGCACTGAGCTCTCTTCCTGGGAGGATTATGAAGCCAGCCCACAGGTGTGTAATTAGCATGCCTGCCAAAATCAGGCATAGACTGCCAAAACACAGCGTAACACGGGGTCGCCTCTTCACATATCTCCCCCCCGTTTCGCACCGGAGGGACAAATATACTACCCTTCACACTGGCATCTCTGGTCCAAACCTTTCTGACCTTCTTCCAGCAGCACTTTGGGGTCCCACTGATTGCTCTACCTTTCTCTTCACCTCCCCCAGACCTACTCTCCCAGGGCTGTAGGGGACCTACTTCTACGTCATCTGTCAGGGACTGACCTTTACCCAACACTATTTGCTTTTCAGGTTCGCTAATACCTGTGTGGTTACTCTTGGCAACCAACTTTTCAACAATGCACAGTTAAAAATTGTCAATACCAGGAACTCTTGTCCCATCGCTTGCTAGGACAGTGTCTGTGGAGGGACCACACACAGGCCAGCAGTTACTGTCTACGGAACCTTCCCATAGTTTCACATTGCCCCCCGTTGTCCAACACTCCATCAGCAACTGTTCTTGCATCCAGCATTTTTCAACACATTTTTTCACATCCATCTCTTTTATTATTTCTGTCACCGTTAGTATTTTCAATACCTCTGACCTGTCCAACAGCGCTCCAGAGTGCCTCTCATACACAACCTTTGTATGAAGAAATCCAGCACACTGTGAGACAACTTTCCACATCAACACCAAACATTGCATAAATTGTTTCCAACTTTTGTTATCTCTACACAGTACAGTCTGCAATATCCAGCGCCAATCAGTCGTACCCCGTGGTACTAGTTCTCCAATCGCAGGAGAGGATGGCAGGATATACACTGGCTGTACACTCCATGATTCTAACATTTTATTGGAAGAGAAGAAAAAGTGCGCCTCTAAGTGCAATAGTTTAGTAAAAACAGCGTTTATTAAAACAAATAAAAACTACTCACAATGGTAGTGTTCAGGGAAGCGTTGCAGTAGTGAGCCACTGCTGGCTATGGTGGAAGTCCTGAGGGATGAACTCCTGGGATGGGGCTGCCTGGTGGTGGTGTTGTGGGAAGGAAGCGTCGGTGGCTCCCGGTGTCTTCTCCTTCACGCCACAGGTGGAAGATGCGTTCGTTCTGATCCGATCGTTCCAGCAGTCTGTTGGTCTCTCATCCAGTGCACAGCAGGAGTGATTATGATCCGGCGACGCGTTGCGGGGCACCGCCCCTTCTTCAGGCCGTGTGATTGCCATGATTGAACTGGGAGAATTTATGGGCAAGGAATGGGGGGAGTGTAGTCTGGAGCCACGCCTACTCATGAGTGATTTAACCCTATGCAGGCATGAGTTAGGCTGGTAATGGATATAGCAAAGTCCCGAATAGAGCGGATGGGCCGCTGGCTAGCACTGAATACAAATGGTTAACCAAATACTTTTTACATGAACAGATGCTTATACATGGAATGGGTGGGTGTAAGATAATAGTTGTAAACTATAGTTGACAACAGCAATAGTTGAAAACAGTAAAAATAATTGAAAACAGCAATACTAGGTTGGTGCCCTTACAGGGGGGGGGGGACCAGGTGGGGGAGGGGGGGAAAGGGGCGGCATGGAGAAGGACTCCAAGGAGTGGGAAGGGGGAAGGGGGGTGAGGGGCAAGGGAATTGGGGGAGGGTATATGGAAAGGATGTGATAATGGACAACTCTTGCCATTTGTACATAAAAAAATTGCTCCCAGCAAACTTAAGACAATCCCAAAAAAGGTCCAAACCAGCACTGCCTCATCCCACTGATCGGTATGTTCCAGTGTAAAAAATCACGATGCCTAACTTGTAAGCATGTGACTCATGGGCAAAAACAGTTCACAGTCAAAGGCAAGACTTACCCCATCTCCCAATTCTTCAACTGTTCGACAGAGTTTGTGGTCTACTGTCTCTCCTGCCCATGTAATCTCCACTACGTGGGGCGTACCATCAGGCCCTTGCGAGAAAGGTTCGGAGAACATCGGAGATACGTAGAAGGAGGCAAAGACAAGCACAGTGTGCCCAGACATTTTCTAAAACATCATAATCAATCATCAGATGGGCTAAAAGTCTGGATAATCGAATCTATACCAAATACCTTGCCTCCAGCAGAACGTTATAAAAAACTGTGCCAGCAAGAAATGTTCTGGATCTACCACCTAGACCTTTTATCGCCAGGAGGGTTGAAAATAAGAAAGAAATTGAAAGTAATGTCTTCATCTAGACGGCCACTGCAGATATGTAACCTGGATTGCATACACATCTGATACAGATAAAAACACCCCCACATACATGAGACCAAACACCACATATCCCACAGTCCAGGGGTAGAAGCCTAAGGGCCCCCGTACCCTGTGCCCTCTCACCCACCATCACCCCTCGTACACCCATAGTCATTGGTGTCCATAAACTATGCAGTATAATATTTCCAATTCATACTGTCAATACCAAGCCTCAAACACTCCTAAAATGACAGGCTCCAGATGGTTAATTATCTCTCTGTACTGCCCAGAAGTATAGGCCCTGTGGATTAAGGTTCACCGGGTGATGTATATTGGTGTCCATGATACCTCATGATGTCCTGTTGGTGCCAAAATATGTTTAACATGCTTAATATGTACAAATGGCAAGAGTTGTCCATTATCACATCCTTTCCATATACCCTCCCCCAATTCCCTTGCCCCTCACCCCCCTTCCCCCTTCCCACTCCTTGGAGTCCTTCTCCATCCCGCCCCTTCCCCCCCCCTCCCCCACCTGGTTCCCCCCCCCCTGTAAGGGCACCAACCTAGTATTGCTGTTTTCAATTATTTTTACTGTTTTCAACTATTGCTGTTGTCAACTATAGTTTAAAACTATTATCTTACACCCACCCATTCCATGTATAAGCATCTGTTCATGTAAAAAGTATTTGGTTAACCATTTGTATTCAGAGCTAGCCAGCGGCCCATCCGCTCTATTCGGGACTTTGCTATATCCATTACCAGCCTAACTCATGCCTGCATAGGGTTAAATCACTCATGAGTAGGCGTGGCTCCAGACTACACTCCCCCCATTTCTTGCCCATAAATTCTCCCAGTTCAATCATGGCAATAACACGGCCCGAAGAAGGGGCGGTGCCCCGCAACGTGTCGCCGGATCATAATCACTCCTGCTGTGCACTGGATGAGAGACCAACAGACTGCCGGAACGATCGGATCAGAACAAACGCATCTTCCACCTGTGGCGTGAAGGAGGAGATGCCGGGAGCCACCGACGCTTCCTTCCCACAACACCACCACCAGGCAGCCCCATCCCAGGAGTTCATCCCTCAGGACTTCCACATAGCCAGCAGTGGCTCACTACTGCAACGCTTCCCTGAACACTACCATTGTGAGTAGTTTTTATTTGTTTTAATAAACGCTGTTTTTACTAAACTATTGCACTTAGAGGCGCACTTTTTCTTCTCTTCCTGTTTACCATAGAAGCTCGGTTACTTCTCAAAGGTGCAGCCAAAACAGTGCCACAGAGACTGTGTTACAAGCAACGGTTCTTATTGCTACCAATGACTTCTATCACCCTCTGGGTGGACACTGCACTCTCCGGTCTAAGTCACTCAGGCTGAGCCCACCCACGACCTCAGGATTGCGCTGCAAATACATTGTTTTATGTCAATTCTAACATTTTATTAACCACTTCCCGACCAGCGCCGTAAATAGGCGGCGGTCGGCTTTGAGCGGCTCTACAGGGACATAGCCTGCAGCTACAGGCTATATCCCAGTATCATTTTTTAGAGCTGGCGGTTGGTTATCGGGAGCCGCTTGGTCATTATCCCAGGGGGCGGGAGGGAACATCCCCCCTCCCACAATGAATAAAGAGAAAAATGTGTGAAAAAAATTTGTGATGACAGACATGCTTAACCACTTACCAACCGGGCCACTTTTTTACATTTGGTGGTCACAAGCTAAAAACATTTTTTTTGCTAGAAAATTACTTAGAACCCCCAAACATTATATATGTTTTTGTTCAAACACCCTAGAGAATAAAATGGCGATTGTTGCAATACTTTTTGTCACACGGTATTTGCGCAGCGGTCTTTCAAGCGCAGTTTTTTTGGAAAAAAATTATTTTTGAGTTAAAAAATAAGACAACAATAAAGTTAGCCCAATTTTTTTGTATATTGTGAAAGAGGATGTTACGCCGAGTAAATAGATACCATACTTGACATGGTTGAAAATTGCGCGCACTCGCGGAATGGCGACAAAGTCCGGTATTTAAAAAGTTCCATAGGCGACGCTTTAATTTTTTTTATCGGTTACCAGGTTAGAGGTGCAGAGGAGGTCCTTTGCTAGAATTATTGCTCACACTCTGGCGATCGCTGCGATACCTCACATGTGTGGTTTGAACACCGTTTTCATGCGTGGGCGTTTTCTTTGCTGCGCGAGCTCGCGGGGATGGTGGCGCTTTAATTTTTTTTTTTTAATTTTATTTATTTATTTTTTAGCACTGTTCCTTTAAAAAAAAAAACTGATCACTTTTATTGTAAACATCCCTTGTGATAGTAATATATAGTGACAGGTACTCTTTTTGGAGGGCCGGGGGGTCTAAAAGACCCCCCCATCCCTCCTTTGCACTTCACAGTATTCAGATTGCCAAAAACGGCGATTCTGAATACTGTCATTTTTTAAAATTTGGCGCCGTTAGCCGCTGAGTAAACCGGAAATGACGTTGTGACGTCGCTTCCGGAATTTGCCGAAGGAGACCCGATCGGAGCCGATTACGGCTTCTATCAGGTCTCCTTCTAGCCGGCGGATCCGCCGGATCATCGCTCCGGTCTCCCGGTGGGACGGGAGGCCAAGAAGAGTCGCCATTCCGCGAGTGCGCGCAATTTTCAACCATGTCAAGTATGGTATAACCATGTCAAGTATGGTATCTATTTACTCGGCGTAATATCCTCTTTCACAATATACAAAAAAATTGGGCTAACTTTATTGTTGTCTTATTTTTTAACTCAAAAATACATTTTTCCAAAAAAACTGCGCTTGAAAGACCGCTGCGCAAATACCGTGTGACAAAAAGTATTGCAACAATCGCCATTTTATTCTCTAGGGTGTTTGAACAAAAACATATATAATGTTTGGGGGTTCTAAGTAATTTTCTAGCAAAAAAAATGTTTTTAGCTTGTGACCACCAAATGTAAAAAAGTGGCCCGGTTGGTAAGCATGTCTGTCATCACAAATTTTTTTCACACATTTTTCTGTTTATTCATTGTGGGCAAGATTTCTGTTGTGCATTTATGCTCACTCGGACCTTCAGACATGGGAGGGTTAATCTCTGCAACAGCCAATGCACCTTGGTCTATAAGCTGTTCCGCAGACACCTCTCCTGGCACAGCAGCCATAGTGTCCACCACACCTTTAGCCACAGAATTTTCTTCCAGCATTGCTATTAGTCTCTTGGCCAAATCATACCAATAAGTTTTGCTCTGTTGCACTACATCAACGGGACATAAACGCTCACTACTTTACATTGTAGCAAAGTGTCATTTCTTCAGTTTTGTCACATGAAAAGATAGAATAAAATACAAAAATGTGAGGGGTGTACTCACTTTTGTGAGATACTGTATATATATATATATATATATGTATATATATACTGTGGGAAAATGCTGTAGTTTGTATTTATCAATTAACAAACTACACACTGCATGAACAGGAAGAAAAACTGAATCAAGTTATCAAATTTAATATTTGGTGTATTCACCTTTTGCTTAAGGTCCTATGCTCTATTCTCTCAGGTACACTTACACATAGTTAAGGATTTACAAGCATATGATTTAGTGCGTGATTACACAATTTTATCAAATTTTTAAATGTTATTGTTGTTCAATAGTTATATCAAACAGGTAGCAATATTCAACAAGATAAAATGTGGCGTGAAATACAATCATTGGATAAAAAAGAAATAGCTGGGTGAGAAACTGGGTGAAGAAAAGTCATGCTCTACAACAAGCTGAGGTAACCGAAGACAGTTTAATGTAAAAAGTCTTACACAAGACTGAGCACGACAAAAAGACACAGCACGGTTTTATTATATCAACAAGGTCTCTCATAGACAAAAGTTTTAAAGAAGACCGGTACTTTCAGGTGTACTGTTGAAGCTCTTCTACAGAAACCCTAAGAAACAGGCAACACTGAAGGCCGAAAACCCAGTGGTCGTAGAAACTTATCACAGTAGATCAGGAGTGTAAAACTCAATTTCATTGCATCAGCATTATGGTTGCCCTCAAAGGGCCGATTGTATCTGTAAGACTAGATGCCCAGAGCACCCTACTTCCCCTTACATCAGATATCAAGAGTCTCCCACCATCAGAAGTCTAGAGTCCCCACCCTCCCTTACCTCACAGTGCTGCTGCCGGGAAGAAGCTTGGAGTGAAGCAACAAGTGCAGGAGGACTAGCGGAACCTGGAGTCAGCTGCCGGAGTCTGCTGAATCCTGAGACCAGGGAGGGGGGCTTTGGCTGCACAGAGAGGAGTTCTGTCCTCCTCTCTGCTGCTAACTGCTGAGGCAACGTATGGGCAGATACAAGGGAGTACCTCAGGTGCAGGGGAGGTGCAAGGACCACTTGAAATGGCCTGGCAGGCCACATTCAGCCTACGGTTCTTGTGTTTGACACATGTGCAGTAAATGAAAGACACATGCTGATTTCCCTTCACTGTTGGAAGATGTGCAGTGGCACTATCAGCTCAAAATTGGCAGAAACAAGTGAGACCCTCATATACCCATCTACAGTCTAGAGAAGTCTGGTCAAAAGTCATCTTCATGGTGGACCTGCAGATAAACTATATCTCTCAAGCAATGGCAAGCAACAAACACAAGAAAAAAATAACAAGAACAAAGAGAAGCAAGAACAAGAAAAGCACAAGAACTGGTGCACAGAAAATGGCAGCAATAAGTTAGATTATTTGGCTGTAAAAGAAGGCATTTTTTTTTGCTGAAGGCCTTGATGACAGTGCCTACATGCAAGAGTGAAGCATGTTGGAAGTTCTTTGCAGGTTTGGGGCGGCATTTATGCACCTGAAGTCAGAATTTGGTCAGAAGTAGAGATGGGCTCGGGCGTGTTCGAAATCCTACATGCTTGATCCCGCCAGGAAGCCCAAAACTTCACAGCGCTAATCACAAGCAGTGAGACGTTTCCTGATCTTTGCAGCTACGGACTGAGAAATGTCTCACTGCCTGTGATTAGTGCTATGCAGTGTCAGCTTCCTGGTGGGAACGGGCATGTGGGATTGTGAAGATGCCCGAGCCCATCTCTAGTCAGAAGTAATGCTCACCTCAATGCTAAGAAGTACTGGCAGATATTTTTGCATCATGTAGTACCATCAGGTAGGCATCTGATTAGCCTCAAATTCATTCTGTGGCAGGACAGTGACTCCAATAATACAAGTCGTTTTTTTTTACGGAAGAAAATGTCGGTTTATTAGATTGAATAACGAC
>BLSH010552895.1:653746-681204 GCA_018402905.1 Glandirana rugosa | reverse complement strand
TGCCCCCCCCCCCCCCCCCACAGTGCCCTGTTCTCAACTTCATTGCGTCTGTCTGGGATTACATGAAGGGACAGAAGCAACTAAGATTCATTTTTCCTAGATGTCTGAAACAACCTATCTTTTTTATGTGCAAATCTGCCAAGTAAAATTGATGGTGTTTTAAAGGCAAAGGGTGAGCAAATAAAATATTGATTTTTTTTTTTTTTTAACTTTTATTCAAGTTGTAGGTTTTTTATTGAACAAAAAAACAAATATATTCATGGCATTCATTTTTGATGATATTCAACTTTTTAACATTTTTTCATTGTGCTGCATTTAAAAGTATATAAAAATATATATGTATATAATATATGCCACAATATATACTGTTTCTTATCCAAATACATTTACATTATATCTAAAATCAAACCTTTTTTAAAAGTAGGAAAGGTTTAAACTACTGTCAGTTTTTGCAGTTTATTATTTTTAGGGGGATTTCTGTTAAATTCCTGTTCTGTACACTCAAAAGGAATATTCTCGTATAAGGAAAATCCTCTCTTAGACAAATGTCACAATAGTTATGTCCCAATTTAAAGATTTCCCTTCTATTCCTGCTCTTGTGGCAACTCAAAATTTGGGATTTTTTGTCATTTTCATTCTCCCTAATAGAGACATAAACAACAATACAAAAACTGTAAGTGGTTTTAAACCCTCACCACTCTAAATATAAAGAAAAAGGTTTCTTGTCTTAGTTATACTATAATTGTCTATGTATGATGTTCATTGTATTTCCCAACTCACAGGATTGTCCTGATGGCTCACGAGATTTCCGTGCCGAGCAGTGTTCAGAATATGATGGCATGGAATTCCAGGGGAAAAGATACAAGTGGCTGCCATACTATGGAGGTAAAGAAAAAAAAACTAAAGCAGGAACCAGGGTACCACTCAAGGTGGACTTATAGCTTCACCACCAGCCACAGGAGCCATGGCTACTGGGGGCTTATCCCAACCCAGAAAATAGAAGCCACATTATGTGCAAATCATTTCTTTCCTTCTATAATCTGTATTCTATGCACCAGACCCTACACATCTTAAGTTGTAAATATGTCTATATGATTAAGCCCCTTTCTAGGTGAAATTGTTAGAGATGTAGGGTTTGGTGGGTGGATTTACATGCAATGCACTGTTCACTGTGGAATAAAGATTGCTGAAACAGAAAAATAAAATTGACAATGACGTGGCTTCTCGTATGAAAGACATAAAGATAAAGCGGCATTCATATATAACCAGAGTAGCATCATTCTGTATTGTAAAATTGTAGCTTTTTGGTTGGAAACATCTATTTTGCACTTTCAAAATCATTTAGGGCAAATATCTAGTTTGAAGTTGATAAATGTTTATAAGCTCATAGTTGATTATTGTTAATATGTAAAGTTTTACCTTCACACTCTGTTAGATCAGTGAAGCCATCATCCCACTGCAACTCCGAATGCCCTGTTATTTATGACTACTAAATAGAAAAGTGCCTGATTTCTAAAATATCATAAGATATATCACTTGGCACCCTGGACATACATATTCAAGCCTATAAAATGTACTTCTATATTGTATATTTTTACCTTACTAATTTACAAAATTTGCCATGAGTAAACATTTATTGGTGTTCCAAACAAAACAGAATAAAGGTTATGAGTAAGGAAGGTTAAAGTACATTAAATCGAACAGGAAAGTTAAACGTTATTCTCTTTTCATTTCAAGCATCCAATAAGTGTGAGTTAAATTGTATACCCAAAGGAGAGAATTTTTACTATAGACACAAAAATGCTGTTCTTGATGGAACCCCATGTGAGCCAGGCAGAAGAGACATCTGTGTACAGGGGGTGTGTAAGGTAAGTTATCTAAAATTCTATTGTATTATGGAGCATATTTAGTGGTTTGGGGATTATAACTTATTTCCTTTTTTTATTTTGTAAAATATTAATATGGGAGGGATGACTTTTCAATTATAAATCTACTGTTTCATTTGTTAATAGGCCAGCTATTGACAGTTCTATCTAAAAATTATTTCTTTATTTTTTTTTTTTTTTCATCTTTTTTCATCTTGAATTTGGATGTTTGATAATTTAGACTGTTGGTTGTGACAATGTTCTGGATTCATCTAAAAAAGAGGATCGGTGCCTGGTGTGTGGAGGAGATGGTAGCACCTGCTATGAGGTCAAAGGATCTTATGATACACCTACATTATCAAAAGGTATGTTTCTTAAGTATTTCTATTACTCTTTTATCCTACATAAAATCTGTGGAGTTGATTTACTAAAACTACATGTTGCAAAATCTGATGCAGCTCTGCATAGAAACCAATCATCTTTCAGGGTTTATTGTCAAAGCTTTAAGAACTATGGTCAAAATGAAAAAATCAATATGTTATGTACCTATACAGTCTGTTAAACACGTCACTGATTGTTTTGCAAAAAGCAGTAATGATGTTGAGATCTCTACCTTGTCCCCTACTCTCATGTGCACTTCCTTTACTGAGGAGACCACTTTACTTCTTGGTTTTCTAATTGCCTGTGTTGAACATCTGTTGTCCCCTTTTGCGTCTGTCTCTCTGCAGAAACGTCCTGGCATCGCTGGGGGAGGTGCTCTTGTAGTACATGGAAAACTCGGGCATTTCATTCTACACAGAAGTCCTGATTAGGCTCCGCCCACGATCGCCCACTTCCACCTATGTCCCGCCTTTGCCTGCCCACTGCTCTAGCTCCTAGCTCCTTTTTGTTCTGCCAGTTTACACATTACCAAAGGAGAACGGGCAGAGAGAGGCACACAGATTAATAGACAGATCTGTGTGCAGAGTAACTTGTACTGACTTGTGCTATTTTACATAGTACACACCCAGCTATTGATTGGCGTGTTATGTAAAATAGACTGAGCATGATAGAAGACAGGAAGAGTCTGGGAAATGTAGTTTCTAATGGGAGATAGAGAAGCTAGTTCACTGATAGGAAATTACATCTGAGGTCTGCTAAACTCTTCCCATCATCACTAGTACTGTACAGCAAAGAAAGAATTAATAGGGGATTACAGACCACAATTGCAGCTATATGGTAGGAAAATAATAATTTCAGTTACAGGCGGTCCCCTAGTTCCAAACATCCGACTTACAAACGACTCCTACTTACAAACAGAGGGAGACAACAGGAAGTGAGAGGAAATCTCCCCCTAGGAAGGGAAATTTACTCCTGTAAGAGTTATTATGGGATAAAGGTGTCTCCACTGAAGCTTTATCACCAATCCTTGTTTCCACAACAACCCAACATTTTCAAAACCCAATTATCATTGGGACAGGAAGTGAGGTGAAATCTTCTGAACAGAAACATAGACAGCAAAACAAACATTACAGGGGTGTTACCCCTTCCCTATGCTATCCAAAATGTCTAATGTTTCGTTTACTGCTATAACCAATATTATCATGCTATTTTCACTGTTGTAAATGTAGCAGGTTTTTATCATTACAACATGATGCGGGTGCGACTTAAGTATGCGTTTTCTTTGCTGCGCGAGCTAGCGAGGAAGGTGGCGCTTTAAATTTTTTTAAAAACAGTTTTTATTTATTTTAACACTGTTCAAATTCTGATCACTTTTATTGCTATCACAAGGAATGTAAACATCCCTTGTGACAGTAATATGTGGTGACAGGTACTTGTTATGGAGGGCTGGGGGGGTCTAAATTCTAAGATCCCTCCTTTACACTTCACAGTATTCAGATCACCAAAAACGGCGATTCTGAATACTGTCATTTTTTTAAAACCGGAAGTGACGTCGCTTCCAGAATTTGCATAAGGAGACCCAATTGGAGCCGATTCCGGCTTCCTTCAGGTCTCCTCTGAGCCGGCGGACGCGCCGGATCGTAGCTCCGGTCTCCCGGTGGGACAGGAGGCTGGAGAAGAGCGACGGAAGGCGGCGGGAGGGGGGGGGCATGTCCTCTCCCGACCCCGGGGATAACGACCGAGCGGCTCCCGATAGTCGACTGTCCGCTCTAAAAAAAACTGTACCAGGATATAGCCTGCAGGGTACAGCCACTCAAAACTAGCCGCCGCTTATTTACGGCGCTGGTTGGGAAGTGGTTAAAGGCAAAATGTAATTTTTTTCTCTGCTTTTAACCACTTGCCAACCACCTAGTGTAGAAAGACGGCTAAGTGGCACGTTCCCACAAATCGCCGTTAATAAATGGCGATTCACGTATGCGCAAGTAATGGGCGCGTGCACGCCATCGACGGTGTGCGCGTGTGCCCGCCACGCGCTCCATCAGTGGGGCCGCGGGTCGGTCGGACTCGATGTTCGTTGGTGACCCGCGATCGCCTGTGAGAGAGCCAGAACGGGGAACCGCCCATGTAAACACGTCGGTTTCCCGTTCTGACAGGCGGCATGACAGAGATCTACTGATCCCTGTACTCTGGATCAGTTAGATCTGTCATGCCCCTGGCAGCCCAACCCCCATAAAGTTAGAACACACACAGGGAACACAGTTAACCCCTAGGTCGCCCCCTGCAGGTTAACCCTTTCCTTGCCAATGACGTTTATACAGTAACCAGTGACTATTTTTAGCCCTCATCGCTGTATAAAGGTCATTGGTCTCAAAAAAGTGTCAAAAATGTCCGACATGTCCGCCACAATGTCGTGGTCCCAATAAAAATCACAGATCACTGCCATTACTAGTAAAAAAAAAAATGGTAAAAAACACCATGAATTAATTCTCATGGTTTGTAAACGCAGCAACTTTTGCGCAAAACAATCAATATACGCCGATTGCATTTTTTTTTTTACCACAAATATGTGGAAGAATATATATCGACCTAAACTGATGAATACTTTTTTTTTATATTTTATTTTTTTGGACATGTATTATAGCAAAAAGTAAAAAAAAATTTTTTTTTTTTCAAAATTGTCGCTCTTTTTTTGTTTATAGCTGTGATCAGAAGTGACGCAGAGGTGATCAAGTACCACCAAAAGAAAGCTTTATTTGTGGGGAAAAAAGGGCGTAAATTTTGTTTGGGTACAACGTCGCACGACTGCGCAATTGTCAGTTAAAGCGACGCACAAAAAGTGCTCTGGTCATAAAGGGGGAAATCCTTCCGGGGCTGAAGTGGTTAAAGGTAAATGAGAGATCTGGGGTCTTTTTGACCCCAGATTTCTCAATAAAGAGGACAGGTCATGCTTATTTCTATTACATTCCTTGTGATAGGAATAAAAGTGATTAAAAAAAAAATAATATAGGGACAGTGTAAAAAAATTAAAAAGTAAAATAAATAAGCAAAAAAAAAAAATGTAAAACTCCCCATCCCTCCAAGCTCACACACAGAAGTGAACGCATACATAAGTCGTGCCCGCATTTGTAAACGGTGTTCAAACCACACATGTGAGGTATCGTTGCGATTGCTAGAGTGAGAACAATAAGTCTAGCCCAAGCCCTCCTTCTGTAACTCTAAACAGGTTACTTGTAAACATTTTTAAAATGTCGCCTATGGAGATTTTTAAGTACCGTAGTTTGTCGTCATTCCACGAGCATGCACAATTTTAAAGCATGACGTGTTGGGTATCAATTTACTCAGCAGAAAATGATCTTTCACATTATTCTAAAAAGTTGTGCTAACTTTACTATTTTTTTTTTTTTATTCGTTAAAGTGTATTTTTTCCCAATAAATTGCGTTTGAAAGACCGCTGCACAAATACAGTGTGGCATAAAATATTGCAACGACTGCCATTTCATTCTCCATGGTCCAATATATAATTTTTGGGGGTTCTAAGTAAAAAGGCCTGGTCTTAAAGTGGCTAAAGAAAATTTGTGGGAATGGCTGCGGGACATACAGTCCGACAGCCCCCCCCTTCGGTGGTGAGGAGAATCTGTCTGGGAGCGTTACCCACATGCTGTCACTGGATCGGTAAGTAGGTGGCCCCCATCCCTCTTTCCCTGGACAGGGTGCGGGGCATAGGTACTCCCTGGGGTGGTCGGTCCCTCTGGTGTTCTCCTCCTCTCTTCCCCCTCCCTCCCTCCCTTCTCGGGTTAGGCCCAGGCTTCCTGGCCTAGGTGCCTTTTGGACACACTGACCCCCCTTCCATCCTCGGGGTTGTTACTGGGGGGTACCCCTTGGGCCCACCCACTGACTTGGTTGAGCCTAGGAGGTGGGTGACTGGATGGCCGTGATCAGGGCCATCTGCGGCGGCCCTCCCGTAATTTAGGCCGCAGCTTAGCGGCCTACTGACCGGGGGTTGGGTGGGTGGTGGAGGCCCGCGTTGTCTGTTTTGGGTGTCTGCCCTCCGTTCTGTGGCACTCACGGCAGGCATCTATAAATTTAGGCCGCGGCTTTTGCGGCCTACTAGACCTCGCGCCCGCCTCCTGCCAGAGGGGTAGTGCGTGGGGGCTTTGAGGGCGACCCCCTTTTGGTGGGGGATCCTTTAGATGTGCCCTCCGTGGGTGCCCCTCAGTGCAGAGGCTCCGTAGGTGCCCCCTGTGCGGGGCCTTGGTCAGCGGCCCCTGTGCGGGGCCACGGTCGGTTCCCCCTGTGCGGAGCCTCGGTCAGTTCCCCCTGTGCGGGGCCTCGGTCGGTGCCCCCTGTGCGGGGCCTCGGTGGCACCCTGTGGGGGGGCCTTAGCCAGTGCCCCCTGTGAGGGGCCTCACTGGCGCCACTTGTGCGGGGCATCCGTCAGCGTCCCCTGTGCGGGACCTCGGACAGCAGGGGTCTCAGTCGGGGTCTCAATCAGTTTTATTTTGTGTTTTTTTCAGTTGGTGTTTAGCCATATAGCCTAGTAAATGGTGCCCCCGCCCTCCCCTGCCTTTTCTGTCTCAAATTAACCTATATCTGGCTCTGTCGCCACCGCCTTGCAGGTTGATGGCCACGCTCCCTGTCCTGTCAGGCAGTGAGGATGTTTCCTCCACAACTGAAGTGGCGTATGAGAAGGCGCTGGTTGTCGCACATATTACATCTCTGTGGGAAACTTTAAATATGGGGGATGCAGCCGTAGCTGTGGCGGAGGGCCGGTTCCCTTTGACACCCATGAGCCATCTTGCGCGGTGAAGGCGTTCCCATCTCCTTCCTATTTTGCCAAAATTGCCCATGAAGAATGGGAGTGTTCAAAGCACCCCTTGGTGCTTCCAAAGACACTTTTCTGTGAGGTACCCCCTTGGGGGGTTCCTCAAGAAGTGGACTGTTCCACCAGTAGTGGATCCTCCTGCCTCTAGGTTGCGCAAGGCAAGCATGATTCTGGTAGAGGAATCTCTGGCTTTTACAGATCCGGCAGACATACCTGGAGGGAGAGCAGAATCCCCCTGCCTTTGTTGAATTGGTGGACCTGTTGGTCTAGGGGCTGCAGTTTGTCTGCTATGCCTCTTGGACACAGTTCCCCTGGTTGCTGAGCTCCCTTGTTCCGCAGTGGTGCTTAGACATGTATTGTGGCTTAAGTGTTGGTCTGCAGACTAGGTTTTTAAAAAAAAAAAAAAAAAAAAAAAAAAGCTTTGAAAGGTTTACCTTTTCAGGCCATTGTCTGTTTGGGGCTACCCTGGATGACATAATTACAGGTCTCATGGGGGGGAAGTGTACAGCTCTTCCACATTCTAAAAATAGAAAAGAGCCTCATCACAGACAAGGTCCTCCTTTCACGGCACACAGTTTTTTTGTTCCTTGGGGTCCACTGACAAGGTTTCAGAACCTTTCAAATGGACCTGGTCTGGCAAGCCAAGAGCAGGATTCTCTGACCCGTGGATGAGACCCCTTCAGCATGAAGGTGCACCCTCACCCGTGTCTGGAGTGGGGGGACATTATCTTGTCCGGATACAATATAGTGTTCCAGCCTTGCTGCCCAAAAAGGGTTTCTTCCTTCCAATGTGCGTCTGTTTCCGGACCGCTTGCAGTTCTCCTCGTGGGGCTGTGCAAGCCCTGTTACTTCAGGGTGTGATTGTCCCGGTTCCCATGTCAGAATGGTTTCAGGGGTTTTTATCCAAACCTGTTCATGGTCCTAAAGATGGAGGGCGTGGTACGTCCAATTTTGGACCTCAAGACTCTGACCTGCTTTGTTGTGGATACAGAAGTTCAGGATGGAGTCCATCTTTCTGGCTTCTATGGACATCACGAATGCTTGCTTACACATTCCACTATGTGCCCGACCCCAGCGCTCCCTCTGTTTTGCTGTGGGAGAAGAGCATTATCAGCTTGTGGTGTTGCCCCTTGGTCTTGCCGCCACTTCTCTGGTTTTCACAAGGCGTTGGCCCAAGGTCTGGTGGGATTACGTCAACGGGGGATTGCGGTCCTGGGCTGCCTGGATGATCTTCTTCTGTGAGCGGAGTCCTTTATTAACCTAAGGTGCGACGTAGCTCTTATGCAGACCTTGACAGATTTCAATTGGCTTCTATATTACCTGAAGTCTGCTCTGGCTCTTTCCAGAACATTGGATTATCTGGGCCTGACCCAGGCTTCAGCTCTGGCTCTGAAGTATTTCTTCCTCTGGACAAACTCCAGAAGTTGCATGCTGGGTTTCATCTACTGTTATCCATGAGATGGGCCTCCCTGCAGACCTGCATGCGGGTGTTGGGCCTGATGGTATCTACCTTTGAGGCATTTCCATTTGCACTGTTCCATACAAGCTCCCTTCAAGGGAGATCCTGGCGTAATGGGACAAGTGCCCCGAGGTCTCTGGACAATCAGATTTGGCTGAGCCAGGAAACCAGGGGTTCCCTGGTCTGGTGGCTCTCCGGTTCTTTGGCAGGGCAAATCGTTTCTCCCATCGTATTGGACAGTGGTCACCACCAATGCCAGTCTATCCAGTAGGGGAGGTGTCCTGGGACTGAGCTCTGTATGCTCAGGGTTGCTGGACACTGGAGGAATCCAGACTACCGATCAATATCCTGGAACTTCGAGTGATCAGACTTTGTCTGGATCATGGACAGATTTATTTTGCGGGTTTCTAGTACGGATTCAGTCGGACAAGGCAACGGTGGTGGCCTATGTCAATCACCAGGGTGGAACAAATAGTGTGTTGGCAGCCCTGGCAGTAGCCATAATCCTCCAGTGGGCAGAGCATCTCGTTCTGGCCCTCTCCGGCGTACGCTTTCCAGGAGTGGAATACTGTCAGGCAGATGCCTCAGTCGGCTAGTGTTGGACCACGGGGTGGGCCCTTCACCGGGCTGTGTTTCATCGGATATGTCTTAGATGGGGCACTTCTGAGGTAGATCTGTTTGTGTCCCGGCTCAACAGAACGGTACCAAGGTTTTTCTGGCAAGGTCACAGGATCCCCTGGTGGGCACTTCAAACGCTCTGGTGGCCCGTGGGGCCAGTATCATTTGATCTGCACCTTTCCTCCTCTCCAGCTTCTGTTGTGGCTTTTGCGCAGGATCAAGCCGCAGGGATTCTGGTCACTCTATTGGCTCCGGATTGGTCCTGTTGGTCTGGGTACGCTGACCTGGTGAGCCTGGTCGCCAGCGTTCCTTGATGACTGCCTCTCAGGGAGGATCTACTGTCCCAAGGGCCGTTCTTCTATCCTGCTTTACATTAGCTGGTTTTGACGGCCTGGCTGTAATTAACCAGGTGCCGATGTTCCGACACTGCTGAAAGCTAGGGAGTCTACCTCTAGGAAAATCTACCACCGGACATGGAAAGCATATATATCCTGGTGTGAGCTGCTGGGCA
The DNA here is from genome assembly GCA_018402905.1 of Glandirana rugosa. NCBI lineage: Eukaryota > Metazoa > Chordata > Amphibia > Anura > Ranidae > Glandirana > Glandirana rugosa. The sequence continues at coordinate 671,548 of BLSH010552895.1, read as the reverse complement.
CTCACCTTCGTTCTTTCTCGGTGGTTAAGATTGCGACCTTCCTTCATGGGGATTGAGCAAAAATGGGCCTTGAGTACCATCAAGGTACAGGTATCATTCTTGGTAGTCTTCCTCAGCATCCCCTTGTCTCGCACTCCCTGGTGAGTACCTTTGTTCAAGGGGCTCGACGTCTGTCTCCAGCGGTGTGGTCTCTTCTACCGCCGTGGGATCTGAACTTGGTGCTTTCGGTTTTACAGAAGGCTCTCTTTAAAAAGATTCAGGGGATTCCCCTGCTCACTCTGTTTCAAAAGGTGGCCTTTGTTGGTGACTATCACCTCTGCTCTCAGGGTGTCAGAACTGGTGGCGTTATTTTATTTTGTCTGCCACAAGGATACGGTGGTTCTTTGCCCTTGTCCACCGTTCCTTCCTCTGATTTTCTTTTGAATAAGGACATTGTATTCCCTACTCTGTGTCCCTGGTAAACATATCCTAAGGAATTTGCCTTCCATGCCTTGGATGTGGTTCGGGTGTATTTGGCAGCCACGGAGTCCTTTCGGAGGTCAGACTCACTGTTTGTGACCGTGGACTGGGCAAGAAAGGAGCTGTCTGCTTCGTTTTCGGCCATTTCTATGTGGATCAGACAGATGATGACTCAAGACCTATTCTGTCAGTGGTCGGGTTCCTCCTTTTCCCATTTACGGCGCACTCTACTCGAGTGCTTAGTGCTTCTTGGGCCTTCTGTCATTAGGCGTCAGTTGCGCAATTTTGCAAGGCGGCCACTTGGTTGTACACTTTCACAACATTCTACGAAGTGGCTATGCTGGCATCTGCGGATGCTTCTTTTGGCTGAAAGGTTTTTGCAGGTTTTAGAGGGTCTTTTCCCTCTTGAGGGTGTATTGTTCAGGTTGGGCTTCAGTTGTTCTGTTTTGAGCTCTTGTTACATGGTCGGCTCTTGTGTTAGCCTTGGAATTTTTCGTTATCCCACCCCTCATGTTTGGCACTGCTTTGGGATGCCCCTATGGTTATAAATAATGGAGCGCTGTGTCTGTCAATAAACAGAAGAGAAAATTGGATTTTTGACTTACCGTAAAATCCATTTTTCTGCGTTCATTGACAGACACAGCACCCACCCCTCTAAGGAGTTTTAATACTTCTGACATTGCTTGTTACTAAACTGAAGGCCTATAGCAGAGAGGGGGTGTATACCCACTTAGTTGGGCCTATCTCCTTGTTGTATGAAATTTTAACCTCTAAGCAACTGACGGCACCTTTGAGCCATGTTAGCGATGGACTTGCAACAAAGCAGGTGATCATGAAGGCATGGCTCTCGACACATCTATCTGCGCCCAAAGTCAAAACTCAAATGCATTGGGCCCCAATTAATGAAGAACTGCCTGCTAGACTTCTGGGAGCCATGGGTCACAACCTGTCTATGGCGATTATTGTAATTGTAACAGCAGTTTCAACAATATCTTAGAATCTAGTCTTAGTGTCAACCCCCATGGCCAGCTCCTCACACCCTCTCCCCCACCTCCCTACTGTTCACCCCTTACTTGTTTACCCTCCTTTTTAAATTTATTTCCCTTTACCAATCAGTTTATTGGTGGAAGCTGCATATGTAATTCATGTTGCACCACATACCGCCAGCAACATGCTCAGTGCTAACCCTTCAGTACTATTTTACAGTTCACATAATATTATGATTCCTAGTACATTGTTGCAGGCTGCCTTACTTCCTTACACATATATCAAATGCACAAGCTTTTTGAATGAGCCCATTTGTTTACTGCTGTAAGTACTTTTCAAAACTCAATAAAATTTTATTGAAAAAAGAAAGGTATACAAAGGTACATTTATATAATAGTTTTCTTTAGAGTTTTCTCTTGATATCTTCTAGGATACAGCCAACTCTTCACCATTCCAACTGGAGCAGTCAATATTCAGGTGAAAGAAATCACTCCTACAAGGAACTTTATAGGTAAATTTAGAATGATTGTGCAAGTTTTAATGTGGAAATTACGTTTTTTAACCACTTGCCTAGCAGCTACTGCATATTTACTGTGGCAGGTTAGCTCTATTGCGTGAAATCACATACCTGTATGTCATTTCATGCAATAGCCACTGGGTTGTGCACGCGCTGTTGGAGGCACGATTGCGCACTAATTGAACACAGGGGAGGTAAATCAGCGGGTCTGGCGGACCCGATGTTCGCCGGCCACCCGCAATCCTTCCTGCAAGAGGGAGAACATCGATCTGCCTATGTAAACAGGGCAGATCGCCGTTCTCACAGGGGAGAAGATGGAAACACAGATCTCTGTCTTCGCCCCGTCAGAGCAACCCCCACACAGTTGGCAAGCCCCAGCTAGGCACACAGTTAACCCTTTGATCCCCCCTGATGTTAACTCCTTCCTTGCCAGTGTCAGTACAGTAATAGTGCATATTTTTAGCACTGATCACTGTAATAATGTCACTGGTTCCCAAAAAAGTGTCAAAAGTGTCAGGTGTCCATTTTGTCCGCCGTAATTTTACAGTCCCGCTAAAAATCGCTGATCGCTGCTATAACTAGTTGAAAAAAATTGATTGGAATTGATTTACTAAAGGCAAATATGCTGCTTACTTTGCAAGGGAATTTGTCCCAGAGTAAATGTGGGGACATTTCAATCATTTGCAAGGAAAATAAAAAGACAGCATTTTTTTTGTACAGTACATGACTGGATGATGAAAGTTGTGAGGCAAAATTCCCTAACAAATTGCACTTCCTTGTGAACAGCCTGTGTGCCTTTAGTAAATCAACCCATTGTGTGAAATAAATCTTTCCCAAAATTGTACAATAAATGTATTAAAATGTTTCAGGCAAATTCTCACTTATTTAACCATAAAATATTTTTTTTTCACAAAATTTGACCAAGGGATGGAGGTTGTATTCAGGAGGTCCTTTAGATATTTGACAAAATGTACTATTTCATGTTGTTTTATTTGAAAAAAACAAACAAAACAGATATCCTGTGCCTGTGCAAAAATGATATATCTTTGCTTGAAAAGAGTGAAGAAAGCTGACAATACTGTTATTTATTGTCATCTGTAGTCCTTTTGTGAAGTATTTCCATCCCTACCTGTTCCTGCTTGTTTGGTCGTCATTAGAGGGATTGAGCAGAAATCTCTCCTATGGGATCACAGGCATAAAAACACTTGAGTCTGTTAAGTTTTAGGCTCCTATAGAGCTTTTCTCATACACAGATGACATGCAGTCCAATTTCACATCTTTCTACTGAACGGTTTCAAAGTAGTGCAAGATAGAGTAGCACTCGCGCTCACAGTAATCTACATATAAGGACAATGACAGTGAAATGCTGACAATGTTGTTGGATACTAGCATTAATCAGCAACATAATATTATATCTAATTTTTTTTTTTTTTTTGTTAGTGTAAACTGTTTTCTTTAAAAATTTGACCAATTAATACTGCTAAATGAATCAACATATATAGAACAAAACATATACATTTTTTTTTAGAAAAAAGGTTTGTACAGTATAATGTACATTTTATCTAATAGTTATATAGTTATATATTATTCTTTTCAGCTGTAAAGAATGTACGTGGTGAGTATTACCTGAATGGACATTGGACCATTGAATACAGCCGGGCTCAGCACATAGCCAGCACCATCCTTCATTACTATCGAGGGACAGAGGGAGACCTTGCGCCTGAGGTCCTAACAGCCAGGGGACCAACTACCGAACCCCTGGTTATTGAGGTATGGCTGTTGATGACAAATGAAGGACAGACAGATCTTTCTTATTGTCGATTACATCTTCAGTATGCATAGAACTACTTGTGAGGAATATATCTATATCTTTTCAATTTAAACATTGTAAGGGCTTGTGTATGTGTTTTTGTTTTTTTGCTAGGCAATGTTGACTTTTAATTTGGATCTTATGGAGCCCTGTCCACTTGCGTTCATTTCTACAATTGCAAAGTTTTAAATTTTTATTGGCATTTTGCTAAATGCATCAAGCTATGTTCCAGTGTACCTGATTTACATTTTACCCCTAGATACAAGTCCCTGACAGCAGCTGCTTGCTGCTTTAACATCTGTGTACACTAATTCTGAAAGTGGCAATGTTTATTACTGCCTTATTATACTTAAAGTGGATGTGAACCCGATTCATGAAATTTGAGCTGGGCACATATATCTGTTTTCGCCAGTTATCAGCATGATAACTTCTGACAAGTTCTCCAACACAGGAGATAAAACCAGGCTGAAATTTGTATTGGGGAGGGAACTAAACTATTCTTAGAACGGCTCTGAGAGAGTCTGCCTATGTGGAGTGGGTGTGTGCCTTTCCTCCAATCAGCTGTCTTGGCTGTATGCCCAGACTTCACACTCAGTGCTGAACAGGAAGAGAAAATCTCTCAATACAATCTGAACTTTCTAAAGAATATATAAAGCTAAAGAGAGCAGCTAAACATATAAAACGTATGTAGGGAGATTTGTGTATCTGAGGCTGATCACTTCACTGGGTATATGTGAGGGTTTACATCCACTTTAATACAGTCCTATTTACCCCACTGAGTTCTTCAAAGAAGTGAATATAGAATTTAGTTCAGATGGCAATAGCCTTGGCAGTGGACTAGGAACTCCAGTAGATGTTTCTAGCAACTGACCTGACAAAAAACTATAATCATCATCCATGTTGATATTGAGATTTCAGTTTACATGGCCTTAGTCATTGGGCTAAATAACTGTTGTTAAATTCAGCTCATTGGACAAGAACCCAACCGTGGAATACAATATCAATACTACCTACCCAACCAGGAGGAAACAGACGACTACCAGTGGAGTTATGGCTCTTGGAGTGAATGCAGTGCAGAGTGTGGAGGAGGTAAGAGAATGCAGACAAGAAAAATTTTTATTTTTATTTTTCAGTGTTAGCTTTATGATTATACTGCATATAGCCTTCCTGCAGTATCATAATATTCGGTCTTTGATTCTCTCATAGGTTACCAATCCCGTTTGGTGTTCTGCACAATAGACAATGAGGCTTACCCAGATTATATGTGTAGGGACAAACGAGCTCCATCAAGCAACCGAACCTGCAGCACTCAGCCATGTCCACAGACAAAAAGGTGAGGTATATAAGTATGATTTTGTTTTAATTTACATAATATAAATTTTGTCTATAAGCTTAGGCTTATCGATTATAATAATTATTACATTTTTTGTTGATTTCCTTTATCTGTTGTACAGTTATTTCAAAGTACCACACATCTACAAACATCATCCATTTGATATTTATTATGCATATTCTATTAATGAATATTTTATTATGTCACCACTGTTATCCAGTGGTGTAGTACAGGGGAAGCAGAAGTGACAGCTACCACTGGGCCCATGTCCCAACATAGGTATACAACCCTGACTCCAGTTATTGCCTCCCATCATTGCATCAATGGAATTATTATCAAGATAATTCACTTTCCCTTTAGATCAGTGTTTCTCAAACTTTTTTCTCTTGCGGCGCACCAAAATGAACAAAAAATTTTAACAGCACACCTGAAAATATTAAACAATTTTTGTGGTGAAGAACGTATTTATTTTTACATATATATTTAATTTTAAATTTAATGTAAAGGATGTGCCTGCTTTTGAGAGCAAATCAGATTGAAGTGATTGTAATCTTCTTTGTATTTTTGCTTGCTTTTCATTTAACAGTTTCTTTTTCAGAGTTCCAGACATGATTAAGTATTTCTCCATCGCTAAACAATGAACAAACTTTATAAGCATAAAAGTTGAATGGAACGGTCTCTATTATTATAATATAATTAGAGCGATCGAGTTCTCCCGAGATCTCGCACAAGTCTTGTGTTACGAAAGGAACTAATGAATGACAGACTGACAGAGATTGTGTTTTTATATATGTTACTTTTTTAACTTTTGCGACACTAATTTACCATTTCGTTTTTTGATATGTTTCAAAACGCTACCAATTTTAAATATATTTCAAACCTCACACGGTACATCTGCACACAGTTTGAGAATCACTGCTTTAGATTATGGACATTTTGAGCCTATAAGTCCTCATACACAGGGGCGTTTTTTGGCATTTTTTGCAGCTCTCCATGTTAGTCAATGGCCCCATAAAAACACAGACGTTTTTGAGCTATAGAGGGCGTCGGCGTTAGTGAGCTTAAAGTAGAACCCTCGGCCAGCACGTTTCAATGCTGTAATATTTTGGCATTTTTGACAATGTTCACTAATGCCGTGCCGACGTTAACCAGCGTTTTTGACGCCAACGTTTTTAGGTTAAAAAAATAACAAAGGAATGTTTTTTAAGGAAAAACGCCTATTGCCTATGGCAGATAGCTGCCATAACCCCGGTATATTTATACACAGCGATCGATCCTCTTTCACATAAAATTGGTCCCAGTGGTGGATTCACCATGGGATCACTTTTATGGGCGGCGGGAGAGGTGCCCCCCCTCCCGCCACTTCCCGGAAAGATCAGCAGCGGCGGGAATGAACCGGTCTGGTGGCCAGGAAGTCGAGTGAGGGCAAGATGGCCCCCACCCAACTCTATGCCCTTGGAGGACCAGAGCAACGTCAAACATCACTTCCGCCCTCTGGCCTTAAAGAGCCCTTTTTTTTGGAAAACAAAAATGACATTTTTGTTTTATTGCTTTTAAGTATAAATATGAGATCTGAGGTCTTTTTGATCCCAGATCTCACATTAAAGAGGTCCTGTCCTGCTTATTTCTATTACAAGGGATGGTTACAAGGAATAAAAGTGATCAAAAGATTTTTTTTTTAATGGCTTCTTTTAGAATAAAAAATAAAAAGTAAAATAAATAAGAACAAAAAAAAAAAATAAAGTGCCCCGTCCCTCCAAGCTCACACACAGAAGCTAGCGCATACGCAAGTCGTGCCCACATATGTAAACATATATATATATATATATATATATATTATGAGTTATCACCATGATAGTTAGAGCAAGAGCAATAATTCTAGCACTAGATCTCCTCTGTAACTCTAAACTGGTAACCTGTGTCGCCTATGGAGATTTTTAGTACCAAAGTTTGTCGCCATTCCACCAGTGTGCGCAATTTTAAAGCATGACATGTTAGGAATCAATTTACTGGGCGTAACATCATCTTTTACATTATACAAAAAAATTGGGCTAACTTTAGTGTTTTCTTATTTTTTAATTCACAAATGTGCATTTTTTCCAAAAAGATTGCGTTTGTAAGACCACTGCGCATATACGGTGTGACAAAGTATTGCAACAATCTCCATTTTATCCTCTAGGGTCTCTGCTAAAAAAAATATATAATGTTCTGGGGTTCTAAGTAATTCATTTTCTAGCAAAAAATACTGATTTTAAACAACAAGTGTCAGAAATAGGCTTGGTCCTTAAGTGGTTAGAGCAGTCTTTTTCAACCTTTTCAACACAGAGGAACCCTTGAAATAACTTTCCGGTGGGAAGAATTACCTCTTTTCAGAGATCTAAAAAGATCAATGGTGTCAGTGGGAACTTATCTGAGAGGCAGAACTTGCTCATTGCTCAAGGAACCCCAAGTGAACTCTGGAGGAACCCTAGGGTTCCATGGAACCCTGGTTGAGAAACCCTGGGTTAAAGTGGCAATAAAATCAGGTTTAAAAGAAAAGAAAACTATCCAAGTACTATAAACTCAAAAAGTACATTCTATCTGCCTTCCCCAAATCTACAAATTACTTTTGATTTTTCTGCTGTGATCAGACTTCCTGTGACTTTCTGCATGGTCCCAATGTATCTGAAACTTAGCCACCCCTCTCTTGTCTGCTCCTGAGATGGACTAGGAAACATGGACTATGAGACTTGTAGTGTGCATGAAGCAGTGCACATGACCATAGCTATACAGTTTGTTTCAAACAAATGAAAGTGAGGGAGGAAGGCTAGGTTTGAAAGCTCATGAAGGACGTTCGAAGAAGACAGAAACACACTATAACAATTTATTTTAGAAGGGCTGTTAAGTAGCGGGCGTGTATGGAATACCTTTGGTGAATAAGGATATAGTTTAGTGTCACTTTAAGGTCTTGCAGCGATCCGTACTACAATGGTCCCTCTTTATTTGAATTTTACTTTTCCTTATCCCTTACAATGGATCCCTGCTGACTGATCATTCTTGAAAATGGGATCTTTTTATTTCCGAGGTCCTTCTGTCCTTCCTTCAAATTTTAGCAGTAAGTTTCCCTGTCAGCCATCTGGAGAAACTCTCAGCACAATGGACCACTGCAACCTACTTTCTTTTCTTCTTCGCAAAAAAAAACCTGCACTGTAATGTAAATGTACATGTAGTCGTTGTGCATACAATGCATTTATATGTGTTTATTCTGTGTAAAAGGATGTCTTACATATATCAGCCAGCAATGTGGAGTCGAACAGTGAACACAAAAATGACCAGGTAAACAGGAGAAAAATGTTTTTACTGGGTGCAGCTTTGCATTAACTTATCGACCTTTGCAGTGTCTTCTGAGGGATACTAAAACCTACAGTCTCTTGGTGACCAATGATTGGATTGCCTTGTGTTTTTCAAGCTTTGCTTTCACATGGAAGAATGTATGGTGTTTATACTGAAGAACAACCAAACCTGAAAATAAAATGAATACATTTCTTACTATCTCCAGCTATATTTTTTGCAGATCATTTGTGCATTAAATGATCCAGGGAATTAATATAAACTTTGGGGAATTGGCATCTGCCTGAGATTTATGGATCAACATTTTGTTGTTCCAACCTCCACGTGGAATTATACGTAGACTTAAAATTCACACATATAATATTTAGAATTTATTTGATTCCACATACCATCTCTTAAATACTCTAGTCAATTTCTGGCTCAGTGCTGCCAGGCCAGAAACGTTATTTTTTTTATAAAAGCAGCAAAATACATGCTGTAAAAAAATTTTGATTAAAGTTTTAAATTCATATTTGCAACAATGAGCAAAAAATGTAGTTCACACTGCAAAATTGAATTTGGATAAACTTTGCGCTTTATTCCATAGAAGTATTCCCCTGATAAAATAATTTACAAGCAATAACCTGTGTAAAAAAATGCAACCAAACCTATTTAGAACTTTTAATGCACAACCAACATTTGAAAAAATATATAATCAATAAAAAATCTGTTGCTTCTCCTTGGGTTTTTACATTTGGTGATCTCTGGAAGTGGGCCTGGTGCAGCGGGTGCTTAAAGCTTTAAGATCTTACATGTCTGGTGTAAAGATTTAAAACTTTTTTTTCATATGCTGCATGTAATGTATTTGTTGAAAAAGAGCATTTTGCATTAAAGCAATCATATCTAAAGAAGAATGCCTCTGGGCATAACTGCCAACCAACTTGGCCACAATCCTGTTATGTTTTATTGTGGACCTATAGTGAAAACGTAATATGCAGTTATTTTAAAAGACTCCAGAAAAAAATATTTTTTTTAAATCTGATGGCACGCAATGAGCGAAGTGCAAAGAGGTGTATGCCACCTATTGGTGTTTTCTTTTTACAAGTACAATTTACTGAGTAGTATAGCTATTGCTATACTTCTGGGGCTCTGACACACCAGCTAACGGTGTCCTATACAGCAGCTAAAATTTCCTTTATAGCCAACCAACTTGCCCACCTCTCCTCTCCACTTGCCCCATCACTGAACCCTTTGCATTCCGTGAACCCATTCTCAAATGGGCAGGGAAGAGCAGAGACAGGCAGAGAGGCTGCTGTGTAGGAGAGCTGTATCTCTCCTTTCAGAGCAAAAGTTATAGTATTGGAGCTCATTGAACCAGTAAATTATCAAGTCTGATCATTGGAGGAGAACAGACTGGGTTCCCAGCATAGCAAGAGAACTGACCACAGTGTGCTCTCCGGCTTAGTGTGGTCAGTTTTTAATAGGGAAGCAGAGGGACTGGCAGGAACACCAGGGATTTCAGACAAAGGAAGCAATACAAAGAGAACAGGATACTTTTTCATAAGCATGGTACAGCAGATGCATATCAGGAAAATAAAATGTTGGGGTAACAAACACTTTAACTCCTTGTATGTCAGCAGATTTTAAATGCTAATTTCTTTTTAATTCTCAGTCTGCATATCATTAAAATGTGAAAATGCTGCCAAAACCTTACCATGTCTCTGTACTATGAGGAATCAGACCAGCAATCAGTCTTGTGAGCCACTAGTAGTTGTTAAGCAAAAGAGTAAATGCAGTAAAATACAGACCTCCACCTAGCAGATAATTTATACATATCTCAATTTAGTAAAATAAAAAAAATCTGTAAGACCAAGTGTGTAGAAATGTGAGTCAGATCACAAAACACTGAAATAAACATTGACTAAAAAATAATTATACATTACATATAATCCTTTAGATTAGAATTCCAGATTTAAAATGAAATTAATTGCCAGCAGAGCTCTTATGGAGTGATCAGCTTAATTGCCAGATGCTCTTTTTCAGACCTTCTGTAGGGAAAATACTTTTATAACATCCTCATGCTCTTCATATGACTTTCAGCTGGAAGATTGGTGAATGGGGACCATGCACAGCCACTTGTGGTGGTGGCACTCAGACTCGGTCAGTGTACTGCATTTCCTATGAAGGCAGAGCCTCCCAACAAACGGTTAATGATGCAGAGTGCACTGCATTTACAGAAAAGCCAGCCACCCAGCAGGTCTGCAATCTCCGAGCATGCGCTAAATGGAACACAGGGCAATGGACAACAGTGAGTGCCACCTTGCACATATTCTGATGATGAGGTCTTTTGCAGCCTTTTTAAAGAAAACCTGTAAGCAAAAAAATATAGCAGCTACCACAGCACTCCAGGTTGTAAAGATGTAAGCTTTCTGGGGTGATGATTTCCATCCTCATTTAACTACTTAATGCATCATTCATTTGCAACATATATGAAGGTTTAAGGTACTGATTTTACTGGCCGCATGTGTTATGAGTCAACAACGCATTATGTAGCAAAGCAAGGATTTGGATTTAAGACTCAGAATCCACACTTTCAGACGCAAGTTAGCAATGACATTTCTATATTTCTAGGCTGCCAGGTTCCCTATAAAGGCCTGGAAGCAGGAACAAGCATTCCGATTAGAAAATCTGTGTTAATAGAACTTCTGATCTGCAAGATGGCTAAGACAACTAGCATCTTCAGAAGGTGAAGTCTGCAATGCCAATGTTTTTTTTTTTTTTTTAGCAGGCATATACTGTTGTCTTCCCCAGGGGTTAAGCAGAGCTTTCAATGGGCAGAGGGGCTCTTGTGGGGAGCAAAAGGAGGAGGAGGGAATAGAACAGAAAGAAGAAAAAGAAATAAAGGGGGTGGTGGTGGAGAGAGGAGTGGGGGGAAGAGGAGGGAAGAGAGGGTAGAGTCCTAGGGTTAGATAAAGATAGATAAGATAGTCCTAGGACTGATAAAGGGGGGAGGGCACCAGGGGTGGAAAGGCTGAACTATAATGATCCCACCTTTCCATGGGTGATTTCCAGACCCACTTGAGACAATATGCTTTGAATTTGGGTTATCCCCAAGTCTGATTATGCAACCTTGAAAATTAATCAGACCAAGCTGGGGGACATTCAGAAATGTTCCTCTTTGTGGTGGATAGAAACGGTGAGATCCTCCATCTGGCAGATCTTGTTTATTTTGGCAAATCACATGGATATTGATAGAGGGGTAGTATGTTTCCACATTGCAGGGATGCAACCATGAACTGCATCGAGTAAAGCTGTCCATAGATGGATCCAATTTTTATCCATCTATGGCTGATCCAGTTTGAGAGCAGTCGATCTACTGATTGACTGCTCACAAATGGGCTTGCTGTAAGACTTGATCGATCAGTGCTGCATCGCTGATGAGACTATTCTAACAGCAGAGGAGTCTAGCTGACCCCTCTGCTGTCAGAATACAATGGCAGAGTGGGAGGATTCCCGCATCCGCCTCCAATTTGTGGATGGGGAATTGGTTCACTTTTTTTTTTGTTTGGCCAACTAGCAGAACAAAAACATTGAGCCATGTATGGCCTGCTTAAGTGAACTGTCAAGGATGATTAATAGTGTGTTAGTGGGATCTGCTTTATATATAGTAAAAATCTATCGGGTACTGACCTGAGTTCACTGTGAGTTGAATTAACTTCCACACCTCTCACCAGATAGCAGATTTTTTTGGACAACTCCAAAAAATGTGAAGGAGTGTACTGTGTATTTATACCATTCTTTTCCTAGTCAAAATACAACATTTTCAATCACTCCTTGTGTCAATCTATCTTATTGAAAATTGTACATCTTCTAATATGTTTTTATTAAGTTTCACAAATTTGAGGGACAGGACAAAAAAGCCATTTTTAATATAGGTTTATATTTATAGATATATGAATATAATATACATCTCCGTATCAGGAAAAAAAAAAACCATGATATTGTCAGTCTCAGTTCTCTCTTTATAATACTGTTGTTTAGGGTGTACCATGTTAGGAACTACAATGTTATATTATTGAATGCTACACTTTATTTTAGTTATCTCTCTATCTACCTCATCTCATTTTGTTTCTGTTATTAAATTGATTTCCTGTGTCATGATTAAAAAAAAAATAAATCTGTATATATTGTTAAAAGTCACATATTGTCCTCCAGTGCTCAACAGAATGTGGAGAAGGAATACAGAAACGTACAGTAACTTGCAGAACAGACACTGGTGCCATTGTTCAGGACACGGCTTGTATGCATCAGGTCAAACCATCAGACAGCCAGCTGTGCTATGGCGAAAACTGTGTTCAGGAAATTGGCTGGCACATTGGAGAGTGGGGCTTGGTACGAAACCTTATCTTTATATATCACACATTTTTAGTATGCGTGGATTTCTAGTTTTCAGGTCTCAAGATGTAAATGTACTTACCTCTGTAGACTAAAAGGTCAATTGGTTATTCACACCTTTTCAGTAGATCTGATTTCCCAAACTTTGTGTAATACCACCACATTGTTTAAATAACAGTTGTACTATTAAAACTTTCTATTTGCATTAGCAGCTTAAATTATTATAGCTATGCCTTACCTGTAACATTTTCACCAATGTATCTTGACCACATTCCTCTTCCTGCTTCCCTGTAAGTTTCACGTCATCACCTCTATATTTTCATTAACTAAGGCCAATTATCTGAATTATCTTAGAGCGTAAATAGTTATTTTTAATAAGTGTTGCTTTATAGGTGCAGTATCACAACTAACCGTCACTGTGAATGTTTTATTGAACAAAGCTGATTCTGTGTTAGTTAAGTTCATACACCCAGTGGCAATGGAGTCTATAGAAGAAGTAGACATATACAGTTTGCTAGTTAGATAAATATGCTCCCTCTAGTAGTGATCCTGATGAGTGACATGAACATGTATACCATTGGTAGTACACATCCAAGACCATTACAAACATTGCATAACACCTAAAACAGTTTAATTTAGTGTAAGCCTAATGCTCACTAAAATAATTATCTTATAGCTGGGTTGCAAATATTGGTGGTTGAAATGCCTGAACTGAACCTTTAATTCCTAAGAGGGCACAGTGGTATCTGCTTGTACTGATTGCACACATATTTTTAAAGCATTCATCTTGTGATTGCAATTATGTCTTTAGCTATAACTGATATGTATAATTTCCATTTTGTTATTTGGCAATTCATTTACCTGATAGTGGATACAATATTTTAGTGTGTTAGGTCTGGATGGTTTGCTCGTGTAAATTTCAAGGGCCTTACTAGCATCTACTATAGTCTGTATGTCAGTCTCTACTAACTCTTGGTAGGGCTGCATTCATTTTCTCTTCATTTTTTTGACTATTAATAATTTTATTCATATCTGCTGTGTTTATATTGACTTTATAGTGTTCTAAAAGCTGCAATAATGGCATAAGAAAACGTCAAGTGGTTTGTGCTGACAATGACAGAAACTTTTATGAACCAGAGACTTGTGAATCCTATGAGCCCGAAAAACCATCTGTTATTGAGAGCTGTAATATGCAGCCTTGTTATCTCCCACAACGTAAGTTCAGCTTGTATTCACGCTACTATCCATGAGTCATTCCTTGATAATAACAGACATAGAATTAAATATGTATGTCCTATCTCTATTAAGGAGTTTTGGGTATTTTTAGGATGATTTTCTGATCATTCTTTGTCCTTGTTCTTACCTACAGTCATAAGCTATGACCTATGACTGAAATACGGTCATTTATATTTGCAAGCAGTAGAAATGGTGTTTCTTTGCAGAATTCCTGGGCTGATTATTGCTGATAATGTGAGAAGTGTTTTGCAGTCCAGGAACTTCTTGGGCAGAGTGGTCAGTTGAGGTGGATTGTGCATCTCATTGAGATAACTATTGTCCCATGAGATGGAAAATCTCTACAGGATGGGGCTAAACATAGATTACATCACAGTGAATACAAAATTAGAGATCAGGAAGGTCCAATGGAGAGTTGCACTGGGCAAGTTTAACTGGGGAAGAGATCTTGGCCTTTTCTCTGTCCTTGGCATCCTTCAGGTCTGGATCTATGGCTTTGGAAAGTGAAATCTTCAAAGACCCCTCAGCCTGCTTCCTCCATAATCCTAATAAAATAAAGTGATCTTAAAATAGTTTAATTTCAGTCTTATTTTGTTTGGTGTTACATTTGATAATGCTCAGCCAGAAGGGATGTATCAGTTTTGGGTGAATCCTAGCTTACTATAATCCTTCAAGGATCCAATGGACCCCTAGGACCCTACTAGACATAGCCATCCAACTGCTGTGGTCATTAATATTACTTAAAACGGTCGTATCCCCTTACATGTTACCTATAGCTAAAAGTAAAATTTTTCATGATACAACCACTTTAAGACAGAATCTGCTGTGTGAATGGACTAAAATTCTAGTAATAGCAATAAGTTCTAACTCTTGGATGTTAAAAGACATAACGAAAGTCAGTGAGGAATTCAACTTGTTAATTCAAGCTTGCCAGTGATTGATTCTCTAATAATTTGCTTGCCATATTGTTCATTGTAGGTATTAAGCACATTCACCATCTGTGAATTCTCATATACTATGTAAGACTATATATATATACATACACATACACAGTATTTCACAAAAGTGAGTACACCCCTCACATTTTTGTAAATATTTTATTATATCTTTTCATGTGATAACAATGAAGAAATTACACTTTTCTACAACGTAAAGTAGTGAGTGTACAGCTTGTTTAACAGTGTAAATTTGCTGTACACTTCAAAATAACTTAACACACAGCCATTAGGCTCCATGCACACTGAAGCTGATAAACGTCCGTTTATGGCCATTTGGGGCATTTTTTTTAACAGCCCAAAAACGTCCCTTTATGTTATCCTATGTGTCCAGGCACACACATGGACGTTTATTGTCATTTAACAGCAGTGGCGTTTTTGGGCTGTTTTCTGTACGCCCTGAATAGGTGTCCAGGAGTTGTTTTTCTGACCATAAAAAACGCTGGACGCTGATAAATGCTCATAAACGCGGCTAAACGGCCGTTTATCGGTGCCCATCACTTTTTGTAGTCAATGGAAGCTAATGAAGTTAAAAAAAACACTCAAAAAAGCTGACGACAATAAACGTGCATAATCGATGCTTATAAAACGCTGCTCAAAATGCGTTTTCTAAGCAGCGTCTCCTGCCACTATATCCAACGCCCAGAGAGCATCCAGTGTGCATGGAGCCTTAATGTCTAAACTGCTGGCAACAAAAGTGAGTACACCCCTAAGTGAAAATGACCAAATTGAGCCCAATTAGCCATTTTCCCTCCCCGGTGTCATATGACTCAGTGTGACTTTCAGGTGTGAATGGGGAGCAGGTGTGTTAAATTTGGTGTTCTCGCTCTCACTCTCTCATACTGGTCACTGGAAGTTCAACATGGCACCTCACAGCAAAGAACTCCCTGATGATCTGAAAAAAAAAGAATTGTTGCTCTACATAAATATGGCCTAGACTATAAGAAGATTGCCAATACCCTGAAACTGAGCTGCAGCATGGTGGCCAAGACCATACATTGGTTTAACAGGACAGGCTCCACTCAGAACAGGCCTCACCATGGTTGACCAAACTAGTTGAGTGCACTGCTGAATGTAATATCCAGAGGTTGTCTTTGGGAAATAGATGTATGAGTGCTGCCAGCATTGCTGCAGAGGTTGAAGGGTGGGGGGGTCAGCCTGTCAGTGCTCAGACCATACGCTGCACACTGCATCAAATTGGTCTGCATGGCTGTTGTCCCAGAAGGAAGCCTCTTCTAAAGATGATGCACAAGAAAGCTCGCAAACAGTTTGCTGAAGACAAGCAGACTAAGGACATGGATTACTGGAACCATGTCCTGTGGTCTGATGAGACCAAGATAAACTTATTTGGTTCAAATGATGTCAAGCATGTGTGGCGGCAATCAGGTGAGAAGTACAAAGACAAGTGTGTCTTGCCTACAGTCAAGCATGGTGGTGGGAGTGTCACGGTCAGGGGCTGCATGAGTGCTGCCGGCACTGGGGAGCTACAGTTCATTGAGGGAACCATGAATGCCAACATGTACTGTGACATACTGAAGCAGAGCATGATCCCCTCCCTTGGGAGACTGGGCCGCAGGGCAGTATTCCAACATAACAGCCCCAAAAACACACCTTCAAGGCGACCACTGCCTTGCTAAAGAAGCTAAGGGTAAAGGTGATGGACTGGCTAAGCATGTTTCCAGACCTAAACTCTATTGAGCATCTGTGGGGCACCCTCAAATGGAAGGCGGGGGAGTGCAAGGTCTCTAACATCCACCAGCTCCGTGATGTCATCATGGAGGAGTGGAAGAGGACTCCAGTGGCAATCTGTGAAGCTCTGGTGAACTCCATGCCCAAGAGGATTAAGGCAGGACTGGAAAACAATGGTGGCAACACAAAATATTGACACTTTGGGCCCAATTTGGACATTTTCACTTAGGGGTGTACTCACTTTTGTTGCCAGTGGTTTAGACATTAATGGCTGTGTGCTGTTATTTTGAGGGGACAGCAAATTTACATTTTTATACAAGATGTACACTCACTACTTTACATTTTAGCAAAGTGTCATTTCTTCAGTGTTGTCACATGAAAAGATATAATAAAATATTTACAAAAATGTGGTGTGTGTACTCACTTTTGTGAGATACTGTATACCTAAGGTAAAACAATGAGAGTCAGGTAACCTATCACATGCCTACAATGGAGCTGTGCCATTCATAAGCATATTTCTGCCCCAAGTACTCTGTCATTATATCCTATATTAGTTTAATGAGAGTTGGACACCGAATCTGGCCATAAATGTAACAAATTTCAGTTGATTTCAAACACTTTTGAGCCACTGGGAATCACAAGTAAAATTGCAAGTACAGTGCCTTGCGAAAGTATTCGGCCCCCTTGAACTTTGCGACCTTTTGCCACATTTCAGTCTTCAAACATAAAGATATAAAACTGTAATTTTTTGTGAAGAATCAACAACGGCTTATGAAAGCGTTCCGTGACATGAACGTTAAAATGAACACTAAGGGTCACCGAGTTTTCACAAACTTTAGTTGACTTTAAACAATGTAAATACCGGTCTAAGCCACAGGTTGAGAGTAATTTGATTATATCCTATATTACTGTCTCATGAACCCCGTCTTTATACGAATACTTACCGTGTCGAGGTAACATCCGTACACTATCCAATGGACTGAGAGTAACAAAATGGAATCCATATGTCATAGAGTGTTTTCACTCATGTGTGTGGTGTAAAAACATTTATAAAATAATATAGAAAAGTCTACAC
>BLSH010552895.1:632169-652353 GCA_018402905.1 Glandirana rugosa | reverse complement strand
TCTCCTTGTATGAGCTGAAAGTTTAGAGGGATGGCCAGGTCTTGGTAGATTTGCAGTGGTCTGATACTCCTTCCATTTCAATATTATCGCGTGCACAGTGCTCCTTGGGATGTTTAAAGCTTGGGAAATCTTTTTGTATCCAAATCCGGCTTTAAACTTCTCCACAACAGTATCTTGGACCTGCCTGGTGTGTTCCTTGTTCTTCATGATGCTCTCTGCGCTTTAAACGGACCTCTGAGGCTATCACAGTGCAGGTGCATTTATACGGAGACTTGATTACACACAGGTGGATTCTATTTATCATCATTAGTCATTGAGGTCAACATTGGATCATTCAGAGATCCTCACTGAACTTCTGGAGAGAGTTTGCTGCACTGAAAGTAAAGGGGCTGAATAATTTTGCACACCCAATTTTTCATTTTTTTATTTGTTAAAAAAGTTTGAAATATCCAATAAATTTCGTTCCACTTCATGATTGTGTCCCATTTGTTGTTGATTCTTCACAAAAAATTACAGTTTTATATCTTTATGTTTGAAGCCTGAAATGTGGCAAAAGGTCGCAAAGTTCAAGGGGGCCGAATACTTCCGCAAGGCACTGTATTTGCAAGAAACTAAGCAATCAACCACTACAATTTGGTTAATTGTAAAGTTGAAAGTTGATGGTAAATATGAAACTGGGAAATAAATTGACCAAAAATGGTAAAATAAAATGATGGCATCATATTTATCTGCCTGGTTCAATCAGGGTAATTTTAATCTCATTTCCTTGTGATCAGTTAAAACCACGAACCTATGTCTTTGATTGTTTTGAGATTTGATAGTACAATCATTCCATCACATTTCCATGTGTATAGCCAACTTAAAACATATAGGTGGTGGTGGTTATTTTCTTGCACAGTAATTATAATGTGTTGTCTGTTTATAGAGGTTCCCAGTATGCAAGATACCTGGGGATATGATAACTCGGATCAATTTGTATTAACGCGATACAAGCAGGACTATCCAAGTAAGTACTGGCATATTTTTTAGCTTTAGTTCCTCTGGATTACATCATACCCTGAGCCTCCTTGTGTTTAACACATTTATTGGAAGCCCGGGAAATCACTTTTTTAATGCAAGTAATCCCATGTAAGACTTGTTATGAGCTGTTTGCATATCTATCTTTACAGCCCGCCCTCCAGAAACAGATGACAATTTTCTTCCCACCAATGATTGCAGAAGAACAAGGTAGGCACATAATCATAAACTCATATGACCTTTTGTCCACATCAGCATCTGAACTAGTTCATTTACTACAATGGCATGTAACAATCAGAAAGATATGGATATACTGTTGTGTTTTCTGGACAGTGAATGATAAACTCTGAGTAGTTACTATAGGTTAAGTTGAATTCCAGGTTAGAAGAAACACTCACCTACTTTTCTGGTGCTAGCCCAGCGACTGAGGACCAGTGCTGCTACTGTCACAGGTTGAATGATGGCCAGTGTCGTTCAACCCACTTCCTGTGAGCCATGGCCGACATGGACATACCCTCTGGGGTGTGTCACCATGTCAGCCTAAGCTCACAATGCAATACTGTAGAGTAGCGCTATTGTGATAATGGCAGCATTGTTCTTTGACCTCCCAAAACATATTTGGATTTAAGTAAGTATAAGATTAGGGGAATGTTTTTTTAGAACTAGAGATCTGCTTTAATGTATTTTACCCTGGTGTGTTTAAACAAACTGGCTTCAGCAATTAGGTTCATGTCATCCAGTTTATGCAATAAGCTGATTGAGAGAAATCTCACCTTTTGCCAACCAATATCAAAAGTAAAGATTGTGAAAACTTCTCTGATTGCTATTATTGCCCCCCACAATAAGGCAAAAGTGGTGGTTCTTTAGAGCACAGGCATTGACATGCATGGCCAAAACTGCCATAAAGAGACTGAGAAGAGAGGTGGTTGGCTCATGATTGTAGCTCTGGTCTTAAGCCTTTAAGTAGCTACAAATCTCATAGAGCAATATCTCAACCATTTACTGCCATCTTTTTGATATTATATTTGGATAGCAGGTCATAGGGCATAGTTTGGAATGGTATATAGCGATAAGTCTTTTAAAAACTAAATGATGCTTTAAGCCAGGGGTCCTCAAACTATGGCCCTCCAGTTGTTCAGGAATTACAATTCCCATCATGCCTAGTCATGTCTGTGAATGTCAGAGTTTTACAATGCCTCGTGGGATGTGTAGTTCCGCAACAGCTGGAGGGCCGTAGTTTGAGGATGCCTGCTTTAGGCAGTGCAGATAAGTTTTCATTAGATGGTATGTCATGCCCCCCAGGATTGCCTAGAGAGCACCTTGTTTGCATATGGCCATTCATTCAATAATTGTGGTGCTGAATTGATTCCATGATTAATTAGGTCCTAAAAGATTGATGGTCTACACCCATAGGAGTAGCTATTTTAGGTCAAACGGTAGCTTTCTAATACCGATCCCGGCAAATCAGTTAAATAAGGCAAATCTAATTTGTAGAAGACTCCATTTTTGTTTACTTCACGCAAATATTCTATTCATTTGGCAATATAAATAAATTGATAACCAAAAAAAAAAAAAAAAATACCAGTTTGGGTGGACTGACTTTCAAATAATTGAAGCCATGTACATTCTGGTAAGAATCTGTCTGCTAATTACTGCTAATCCATACAGTACAGACCACTAAAATTGGATGTGCCAGTTCTGTTAATCAGGATAAGGTTAATGGAACAAAGAATGCTAAACAGAATCTTTTATTGTGACCTGTTATTTTGTTGTAGATATAGCTGCTGCCCAGATGGGGTGACACCTGCCCAGGGTTATAACAATGAAGGATGTCCCAGTGACAGAAACCCAAGAGCAGACCCAGTATGTGAATTTTTGATTTTACCTTTTTCACTTTTAGCCAACTAAATACACCTATAACCTTACTAGCATATTTTCTCCAGAGGAGATCATGCATCGCAGACTCTAGTAATGGTATATATAAAAAAAAAAAAGATTGTTGTGCGCTATCTAGTAAAGTGCTAATGCGTAATTTGACACCCCAAAGGATATGCAAGTACTTATAATGCTAAATAAAATAAATTCATCATATGCATATGCAAAATAAACAACAATATAAAAGTCCAAGTGAACAACTCCTCATGGAAAAAAGTGCTCAGTGCAAAAAGCCCATCATGAAATATGTAAGTAATAAGCCCAAGTTCCTGTGATCCAACATGAAATAGCAGCACTCCACACCCAGGTGCACACCCCACTTTGGCATTTTGCGTATATATTTCATGATGGACTTTTTGCACCAAACACTTTTTTTTCCATGAGGAGTTTCACTTGAACCTTTATATTGTTGTTTATTTTGCACATGTATATGATGAATTAATTTGTTTTAGCATTATAAGTACTTACATATCCATTGGGATGTCAAATTAAGTATCAACACTTTACTAGATAGCGCCACACTATCTTTATTTTTATTGGTAAGTATATTTGTGTGGATGTATGGTGAGTGCAGCTATCACTGTTGAATCACAGTTGTATATTTTTTTCTGATACAATAAATTTTATTGAGACAAAAGGAAGCAATCATGACTCAATAAGCAAAACAGTAGTTGTTTCCCACGCAGGGGGAAATAATAGCAGTAACAACAACAGTATTGAAAGTTACATGTTATGTATACTACAATATAAACCACCTGCCCTGACCAACAGGGCTAGAGGTGGTCCCAGAGGACCCAACTCGAGAACAGAGAAAAACACAAAATGAAGGGGAGAGAGGTAGGGATGGGCATCCAGCCTCATTGGAGAGAGAGGGCTCCCATCTGGGAAGGGGTTGGGGGGAAAGAAGAAAAAAAAAAGGGGGGGGAGTTAGGGGAAAGTGAAGAAGGGAGAGGGGGAAAAGAGCAGTGGGAAAGGAAAACAAGTGCGAGATAAGTAGGAAGAAGAGTAGACGGTCCTGCAAGCTAACAATCAAGAGGTCAGTTGGGGGCACCCATACTAGCCAAGGGCAGCGTCAGTAGGTCATATGACCAGCAGGGTCTTACAACCATAGTATATATTTTTTTAACACTTAACGCAACCATCCTTTGTTTTTGTCTAGTAATGGTATGTCGCAGTTTGGAAGTTATTAAAGGAAACTTTTTCTGAGAAAAACATGCACAACGCCATTATTTATCATTCTCTGAATGCTAGATGCCTGGCTGTTATGCTGACCCTCTTGCTTAATCCTTTGAGCCACCAACCCAGTATGCATATAAGTGAACTAGTTCAGGGGTCCTTTGGACACCTTCCCAGTTCACTGTCATTACAGATAGGGCAGAAGGTCCTCTTCCACCTACACCTACACAGTACAGGTCATCTGATCACACAGCAAATGGACCAGTAATGGGAGCATGACCACATGTTTTACAGACTTATTGGTGTACTGTGTATCCATGTTGACATTGGATAGGACTTAACTATGTTATAATGATGCAGGGCATCCTTGGTAACAGAAGGCCACTGAACGAATGGGTCTGCCAATGAGAAAATAAATTGCTACAAATTGGCTTTCTGAATGTGTTGCATTATTATAAATATATTCTAGACATAACTAAAGTGGTAATAAACCCAAACATTATATTGCAACTTACCAATTATTAAATTTGATGACTGAATTTGTTTTCTTTTTTAGGCTTGCTTTCTTCTATTTTCATCTGCTTATTTGGCCAGTGAGACTGGCCATACACCAGTTATTTGTTTTGCTCAACCAGCAGGTTGAATGAAAGAAAATTACTCAATTCCCCCATACACACACTCGAGGTGGATGGTAGAATCACTCCTGCTAGCTAATGTAATCTGATGGCGGGAAGATTCCCCTGCCATCAGAATACACTCATCAGCGCTTCTGGCTATAGCTGGAAGCACCGATCAAGAGAACATTTTCCAACAGGCTGGTTGTACAAAAGTCAATCGATAGATGGACTTGTGTACAACTAGCCTGCCCATACATGGTTCAAAATTCAGCCAGTCCAGCCAGTCTTTTTCTTTTTTTTTTAAAAGAACAAGCTCTCCATCGGTTGTATCAGTTACTGAGATGAGGTAAACTATTTAAAATAAATATGTTTGCTGTAACTGCTTATAATGTGTGAGCTGGAATCTAGCTTTAATTTGTTAGTGTGTTTAAATCTGCTAGTCAATCTAACACTCCCCTCCCTCCAAACTGACAATGCTGCTGTCCAAAGGTGCTCCTGTGCGCCTTCATCCAGAGTGGAGGCATTTTAATAAAGGAGGTGTGTTACTGGCCAGATCACCAGGTGAAAACAGAAAAAGAAAACTTATGCAGCCAGCACATCACCATTAGTCAGTCAGATTTGCTGCGAATCTGCATTCAGCCAATTTTCTCATTTCTAGAAGATTAAAGTTAAATAGTATTTTTTTTTTATATATAAGCTTTATTTATGACAAAGTATACAAAAGGAATACTCAGACAAACAATAGCAAGGCAATCTCATTTGCATGGCACAGCAAGCTCTGCGAAATTTTAGCTTTGGACAGCAGCAGCATGAGGGGCCTTATTCCTCCGTGGGTGACCCACGGTGTTGGCTCGGTGGATATACGAGCTAGAAAAAGAGGTGAACAGTTGGTCTAGCTGGCCCCTATCTCTAGCCTGTTCATTTAGTCTAACATCTCTGGGCGGGCATTCCCCCATCCTAATAGACCCTGGTGGAGAGGGGGGGGGGGCAAACAGGTACCTCCATCAGACCCTCCCCAACCAGAGTGGTAACCCAAAGGGCCATTCCTCCGAGATCCCCGTCACTTTTGCCAGGGGAGAGGGGGTCGCTGTCTCTGGGAGAGTGAGGCCACTTTTGCTACGGTACATCCACCAAGCCAAATGTCATGCTGTCTGGCCTAGCAGTTCTGTAACATTTATCATTTGTATACCAATTTTCCGTTTTCATGGTGATAACATAGAAGGAAGAAAAAAAAAAAGGGGGGGGTGAAGAAGAAATAAGGAAGGACTCCCCCCCAAGCACTAACCTGTATATCCACTACCAAAGGACAAACGACCGCCCACGCCGACATCCAGCCTCTCAAGGTCCCTGTATTGAACCACTCTTGGTACTCAAGAGAATTTGTGTAGTTAGTTAGGGTCTGCGGCCCTCCGGTCTCTAGTAGAAGGTTTTGCAAGCTCTAGTAGTGCCACCTCTAGACTAGAAGAGACATGGTCCAAATCTGCGGTGTGCTCCTGCCACCTGGCCCAGTCAGTAGTGTATCTTTCCCATTTCCCTCTACAGGTGGCCACCCATTCTTCTGTACCCCTTATCTCCCTCACCTTTCGAACCCAGTCCTCCAAACTGGGGACGTGGGCCTGTTTCCAGTATATTGGAATTAACAGTTTTGCAGAGTTTAGTAGGTGTGGTAGTGCGCTCTTTTTGTATTGGCTAATCAGCAGGGGGGGAACATATAGGAGAAAGTGGACCGGGAAGAGTGGAACATCTATGTCTAAGATGGTCTCTATTTACTCTCGGGCTCCTGCCCAAAAAGGTTGGACTTTGGGACAGTTCCACCAGAGATGCAGCAACGTGCCACGTTGTCCGCAGCCCCGCCAGCAGCGGTCAGAGACCATGGGGTATATCCGGGTCATATTAGCCGGCACCCTGTACCAGCGGGTTAGTATCTTATAGTTTCTTGCATTCTGGACTCAATAGTGCAAGAGTGCATTAGCCGTACAGATGCGCCAGCTGTGCCTCGGAGAACTCCACTCTCAAATCCCTCTCCCATTCCCTAACATAGGCAGGCTTAAAAAGGGGTCCTTCAGCACCCAGGAGGTGATATAGTTCTGAGACCATATGGGAAATGGGCTCCTCATCCACAAAAAGGCGCTCAAATGGTGTGAGAGTCTCAGTGCGTCTTATGTTATGGCCCTGAGTGGCGAAAAAGTGGCTAAGTTGTGTGTGTCGCCAGAAATCCATTGGGAAGTTACCGTGTTGGGCCCTGAGGGTTTCGAGGGCGGGGAACCTACCATTCTCCAAGAGGGTGCCACAGCACATATGGCCTTCCTTCGCCCATTTCCCGAAAAAGCCCCTTTGCTCCCCCGGGGGAAACCATTGGAAGCCTCCGAGTGGGGCCAATGGGGACATAGGTGGTGATAAGGAATAAATGCTGTTCATCTGGTCTCAAAACCTGAGCGCCTGATGTGTCAAGGGAGAGGTTTCCAGCGACAGTATTTTCTCTAGGCAACCACGGAGCATATGCTAGGTCCCTACCTGCCAGGCATTTCTCCAACCCAACCCACAGCCGAGAGCCCGTGTGGAAACGCCAGCTCAGAATTCTTTGTAGGGCAATGGCCCTGTAATATCTCCGGAAACCAGGGATGCCCAGGCCACCCATCTGTTTCGGACATTTTAGTATACGCATGGCTATTCTGGGTTTCCGTGCATTCCACACGAACTCCGACAGCGCACTGGCCATCCTGAAGAAGAAGAAGGAGGCAGGCAGGGACACAGGCACCATCTGCATAAAAAATAGCACCCTTGGGAGAATGTTCATTTTGAGTATGTCAACGTGCCCCAGCCACGTGAAAGCCGTCTTGATCCAGTTTTGGAGGTCTCTTTTAATCTCAGCTAGCAGGGTGGGATAATTGTTGTCATACAGAGTCTCAAATTGGTCTGTAAGCCTGATGCCTAGATATCTAATCGAGGAGGTGGCCCAGGTGTAGGGAAACACCGCCTGTAGATTAGTTATTAGCTGGGGTGACAATGTGATCGGCAGGATCTCTGATTTTGCCTCGTTTATTTTATAATTAGAGAGCTTGCCAAAGCGTTGATGTTTGCTCATGAGGTTCGGCAACGAGACCAGGGGTTCAGAGACATAAAAAAGCACGTCGTCCGCATAGGCCGACAATTTGTGCTCTGTATTACCCACCCTCAACCCCCTAATGTCTGGATTGGCACATATTGTGCGCAATAGCGGCTCCAAAGTGAGGGCAAATAATAGGGTTGATAGGGGGCACCTCTTTCTCCTGCCGTTCCTGATAGCGAATTGCGGGGACAGGAGACCGTTCACCCGCACCTGCGCACTGGGTTCTGAGTACAGGGCCATAATCCAGGCCATCGTGCTCGCGCCCAGCCCCAAGGTCTCTAAGACCCCCCTCAGAAAGGACCAGCCCACCTGGTCAAAGGCCTTCTCTGCATCCGTAGATAGGATGAGACATTGGCCAGAGTCCGGGCTGCTGTGGGCCCAATTAATGAGGTGGATGGCTCTCAGGGAGTTGTCTCGGGTCTCACGACCTGCTATAAACCCTGTTTGATCGGGATGCACTATCTGCGGGACAAGATATTTCAGGCGGTTCACTAATATTTTTGCCAGAATTTTAACGTCCGTGTTCAGTAACGATATGGGGCGGTAACTTTGTGGCAGGGCAGGGTCCTTGCCCCCTTTTGGCAGTACCGTCACGTGAGTTAGTAATGCTTTAGGAGGGATCTGGCCACCATTAGTCACAGAATTAAAAAAGCTACACATAGGGCCGACTAGAATAGGCAGAAAGGTGGCATAATATGCCTTGGTGAACCCGTCAGGGCCGGGGCTTTTTCCACTGGGTAGAGATTTGACCGTTGCCTCAATTTCATTTGGCGTGATTGGAGATTCTAAGGCCTCCCGCTGCTCCATCAACAGGGGTGGAAGGGCAGAGGCCTCCAAGTATTCAGGTCGCCTCTCAGGCGGTTCTGTTGGTTTCCGGCCCGCGCCAAGTGAATAGAGGTCCGCGTAGTAATCGCGGAACACTGGCGAATCTGGAGGAGTGATGGACCATCTCTCCCATCGGAAATGGTCATACATTTAATGGATGCATCCCGCAGCAGTTCGAGTGTGTGTCGATCCACCAATGGGAAGTCTATACGTAAACGTCATGCACTTTTGAGTAGTAACTGTAGTCTCTACCCGAGGGGGGCAATATCCTCCAGCTGTTGAATAACAGGTGTGATTGGACTATTTTACGGAAGTGTTTAAGAAAAGTGAACGAGTTGGTAGGTCGGCTGTGGGAGGTGTCCAGCAGGGGGTCTGGGTTCACATTAAAATCACCCCCCAGAATCAGATGGCCTTCAATAAATTCGGCCAATCGCTCCAGGGTGTTTCCTAGGCAAGTGAGTTGGTTGGTGTTGGGGGCATATACTGTGACGAAGGTGTACATGGTCTCTGCTATACGTCCTTTCAGGAAGACATATCTGCCTTGGGGGTCTAGCTCGTGTGCTAAAGGCTAGAAGGGGCATGTTTTATGAATAGCTATGTCTGTACCTCTCGACTTGGGAGCCGGGGAGGAACTAAGAAACCAATGGTTAAACAGGTGAGTGGGCAGCTTGGGGATGGACTGGGGAGTGAAGTGCATTTCTTGTAGAAACAGCACTTGAGCTTTCAATCTCTTCAACTCCACCCAGAGCTTACTACGTTTGTTTGGAGAGCACAGACCTCTAACATTGTAAGAAATTACCTTGAGGGTGGTCATGGTGGCTGCATCCGGACAGCTGGTCTCGTAAAGTGGTGGCGGTCCCGGTGTGGGCGGTAGTGCAGGCAGCGCTCCCAGGGGAGTCCTTACAGTGAAAAGAAAAAAAGGGAAGGAAAAAAAGGCAGATAAGAACACAAAACTTAAATGTGAACATGTGATAGCGAAACTTTAACATGTGCCGAGCAAGAATCTCCCAGTTCCCTTGAAAGGGCAATAAAAGTGGACCAGGACCGCCTCCTCCCCCACAGGGGTGGGGTCGGAAGTCCCGATCCATCATTCCGTCTAGGATCCAATCCTTGGGCAGGGGGGCCTACAAGGGGAACAATGGCCAGTTCAGGGGAAGCAAAGGGACCAGTCTCCTACCACCGCCTCAGCAAAGCGTATACTAGGTCCCAGTGGGGGTAACAGGCGCGCGGGAATGGATGCTATTAGGCCAGGGAGTTCCCTGCATCTCAGGGACAACGAGGACATTGTCTTTGGCACAGTTCTTGAAATGAGGCCATGTCCCCCAGTCTCTCTAGAAGTATCAGTGAGGCAGACTCAGGGGTTTGGGCAGTCTCAGGCCTCTGGAGTTTGCTGTTGTCTCAGTCGCCGGACAAGAGTCTGGAAAGGATAGTTGCCAACGCAAATGGGCGTTAATTAGTCCCTATGGGTGGAAGGGCCCGGAGAGGCCCCAGAAGTGCGGCGCCTGCGGCCACTGGATCGTCTTTTGTTCTTCGCAGGCTGCCAGGGTTGGGGGAGGGTCAGGGCCAGAATGTCTGAGGCGCTCCTCCAGTCCAGGAAATCCACGTCGCCCAGGCCCAGGGCCGAGAGAAAGAGGGGCAAGTCATCCTTGGTGCACAGTATAATTTGGCATCCCTCCTTCACCTGCAGGCTAAAGGGGAAGCCCCAGCTGTAGGTCAAGCCGGCCTCCTGGAGGGCAGCTTGGACAGGGCGCAGGGCTCTGCGCTGCATCAGAGTGAGTCTCGACAGGTCCTGGTAAAAGAACAGTCGGGCCCCGTCGAAGTCAAAGTAGGGTTTATTATGCATCCTCTGCATGATGTGATCCTTCATTGTGTACTTATGAAGTTTGCATATGATGTTTCTGGGATTTTCCGGATCCTGGGAAGGGGGTCTTAACGCTCTGTGAGCCCGATTAATTTCCACAGGTGCAGTGCTTGGGAGTCCAAGGATTTCTCAGAAGATGCATGTGAGAGTGGGGACAATATCTTTGGGTGCTGTCGCCTCTGGCAAGCCGCGGATGCGAATGTTAGCCCGTCTGCTGCGATTCCCTAAGTCATCCATCTGGGAGATGAGGGCTTCTATTTTTTGATCCTGGGCAGCACTCCTCTCTTTGAGCAGGGAAATGTGTGGGAGAGAGTCCTCAAGCTTTTGTTCCAGGGTTTCCAGCCTTCCGCTCAGGTGACTGGTGTCAGACTTCGGCTGGGCTATGTCCTGTGTGAAGGCCTTCTCTATTCTAGCAGTAAACGTTCCAGGTCCTCCCTGGTGGGGAGAGACCAGATATGGTGTTTCAAGTCCCAATCTCCCAGCAGATCTGCCTGTTCTGCACCAGGATCCTGGGAGGACGCCAATCCGGAGGAGGAGGGGGGCATTCCCACTCACCAGTTTGGGAGAGGCGATCTGGGAGAGCTGTGTCCACGGTGGAGGAGACGGCGGAGCCTCGTGGTGCGGCGAAGCCTGTTGGACCGGCACCATCTTGAGGCCTCCTTTCCCGGCGCTGGGACAAGAGGTGGTCCTCCGGTGCTGGGACATCTCTCCAGGCCGTGTGCGGCTGTCTATAGCCCTGGGAAAGCTGCAGTGGTTATGGAGTTGTGAAGAGATACGTCTTCACTCCTCCATGCCTTGGCCATGCCCCAAGTTAAATAGTATTTAATTAATTTGTCTGTGATGATGTTGGCTCCCAGAAAATTGGTGGGCTGCGTGGATGATGGCCCAGCGTTCAAAATAGGTTAATAGACTTGTGCTCTTATTTTAAATGGAATAAAGTATCTGAGCATGTAATAAAGTACAATGAATTTTATATTCACTAATTAAAAACATCATTGTTATCTAACACATGATTATGTGCCAAGTTAAATCACTAAGGGGTAGATTTACCAAACCTGGAGCACTCAGAATGTGGTGCAGCTGTACATGGTAGCCAATCAGCTGCAGCTTGTTCAATTGAGCTTGACAATAAAACCTTGAAGCGGATTGGTTTCTTTGCAGAGCTGCAACAGATTCTGCATGCTCCAGTTTTAATAAACCCCCTTCTATAAGTCTGCGTATGATATATAGTTACAAGGGGGTGAGAGAAGGGATTTGTGAGTGATCCAAAGCCATATACTGTAAATATTGCGTGGTACTTTTATAAAAATTAGAACTGTGCTCTTCTTGTATTGTTGAAAACTGAGAAAGCAGTTTATAGCACAAGGGACTGTGAAAACTGGTACAAAGTCGTTTTGCCTTTCAGGCTTTAGACTTTATATTTTCAGGGCAGGTTGCAAAAAAAAAAATCATCTGAATGGTAACTTACAAGGTTTCTATTTTCTAATTGCTCCATTATAAATTGGTCCTACTGTGTAAAAGAATACAGATATTATTAGGACCATGATGCAAGAGCCTTAGAGTTGTGCTTATATAGTTAATAGTTATGCTGTTTGTGGATTTAGATGCCCTCTGATGAATGTAGAACCTCCCAATATGGATGCTGCTTTGACAACATCAACAGAGCTTCTGGTCCTGTGGGTGAAGGATGTCACAGTAAACCCAGTAATCGTAAGTACACTTTGCTCAGGAGGGTACTATGTGTTCTTCATTAAAATACCAAAAAAAAAAACATATAATATATATTGGCAGTGGTAACCTATGCAGCAGACCGGTACATCAGGAACAGTTTACACTTTTATTCAGCAAGGCAGCAACTGAACACAGTTTCAATGCAGGGGGCTTTGCAGAGCAAGTCATCTGCTTGTCCAAGCTATTAACTAAAATCATGTCGTTTCTCTATGTAAATACTTTAGGTGTCCACAGCTTAGGCAAAGGGTCACTTTCATAAGAATAGACTTTCAAACTTTGTGTGAGAGACAATTTACATTTATTTCAGAGTATCAAAAATTTAAGGGAATTACCAAATTTTCAGAAAGCTTAAGGTTTTTTCTTTTCAAGAATAACATAAATTATAAAATATCAGCCCAGTTTGTGCAGAAAATATTGTGCTACAGTCATCTCCCAAACAATGCAAATATCAGTTTTGGATGGCAAACTAAACAAGTGAATATTTGCCTACACTAAATACCTGGTGTGGTGCATATGGAATCCTAGAATAGCACCAAATGACTCTGCATGGTGACATTCATACTCTAACTTTTTATTTCTGCCAGCATATCCAACAATGTGTCTCCTAGCAAGTGCTCTGGGCCCTTGCACTGACTGGACTACTCGCTGGTACTTTGTTCCTGATGTTGGGAAATGCAATCGTTTTTGGTACGGGGGCTGCCACGGCAATAAAAACAATTTTGGCAGTGAAGAGGAATGCATGAATGCTTGCCAAAAAATCCCAGGGAGGACAACTGGCACAATAGAATATCGATACCGTAAGAGGGGAATGAAGTGGGATCGTTTATCACATGAAAACCCAGGAGTTGATGACGCTGTAGGTTTGGGACATGTGCCAGGAGGGCAACATCGAGGAATTGTTAAAACTCTTGATGGAGACCTAGAAGGCCGTATTCTTGCTGGGCATGATTGGCATGAGCGCAATATAGATCACAGAATATCCGGTCCATCCCCTGATCAAAGCCAATATGCACCCAAAGAAGAAGACTCATCTCACCACTCTTCCCTTTACAGGTACTTTATCCTTAGTTTTTCTTTTTTTTAGCATAGCGAAAGAGGGAGACTTTATGGCAGCTATGAGTATTCTACAGATTACCAACATGCACAAAACACAAAATATTTCCAATAAGTCAAGGTTTTGCTTGATATAAATGTGAGGCTGATCTATCATTATGTAGTTTTTATTTGTAATATATAAAGTCCTTTTTCCTTTACATCTTAGAATGATCTTGAACAAGGCAGAATCTTCATCTATGGAGTCATTGATTGGACAGACTGTCCGTCTGCTGTGCAGAGTGAGTGATTACCCTTTCCCCAGGGTGGAATGGCAGAAAGATGGAAGTCCTGTGTCCTCAACCAGGTCAGTATTTTAGATTAGAGCATTTAGGCAAAACGGCACCAAACAATCACTGAACACCAATAAAAGTCTGCAAATCATTTGTACCGGACTGCTGGTAATATTCACTTGTGCTTCAGTATGTAGTCATAATTCCTACCCCTTTAAACGTTTTACTACGTTTCTAGTGTAATAAATGCTTGTTTAATGCTTTAGCTGTTAGTACCATTATGATCCATATTCTGCACTCCTGGAATGGAACTGCAGGAGCTTTAAAGTAATGTAGATGCATCACGAGGGAGATATAGACGTTGTAATTGCTGACCCTTTAGCTTTAATGTTTTGTGTCACTGACCTGTAGGAAACATGTAACTCAGGAAAGTCAAAATTCCTTATGTGCATACTTTTTTAATACCAATCAGTGGGTTATCAAAACTCTCAAATCTCATGTTTTCAGACTAGTATTAAGGCTAACATTAAAGAGAGAACATACATTATGTATGAGACCTAAAGCCCAATTAACACAAGCTTATACAGCAAGTATTTACAATGCATTTATGAAAGGTTCAAGATGCTACCTGAATCCCTTAAAACAACTGTATCGTGTCTCTGCACTTATTTTCTTTATTTGATTGGCTATTGAGCTTTCACATCATAGGGATGAGCCAGCAGTAGGGCATATGAACCAAAAGGGAAGCATGCCAGAACTGGTGAACATGGATGATGGTCACTTTTTTTTCTTTAAATATTGAGTGCCGTGGGTTTCAGGGAACTCTAGAGGGGGCAATAGTTCACATGCACACATACACCTGTAGCTGCCTACTTGTTCTAGGTAAGTTCCTTTAAGATTTTTACATTTTATTTACTACACAAATGATGCTACTATAGAGGAAGTCACTAAACTTTTTTCTAACGCCCACCTAACCTCTTGCCCCCTGGACCGTGTTCCTTCTCAAATACTAAGGTCACCCTCCGACCCTATCCTACGCTATTTAACTCATATCTTCAATCTCTTCCTCTCTACTGACATCTTCCCCTACCTTCTGAAACATGCACCCCCATACCAAAAAAGGCCTCATTGGACCCAACTAATCTTAACAGCCTAAGACCAATCTCTTTACTCCCTTTTGACTCCAAATTCCTTGAACATTTAGTCTACAACCGACTGAGCGATCACCTCATTCAGAATAACCTTCTTGATTCCCTTCAGTTTGGATATCATCCACAGCACTCCACAGAAACTGCTCTCCTAAAACTCACAAATGATTTACTAACAGCCAAAACCAATGGTCATTATTCCATACTCTCACTCTTGGACCTCTCCGCTGCCTTTGATACAGTTGATCACCCCCTCCTACTCAAAAAACCCAATTTGCTTGGTCTCAATGGCTGTGCTCTCCGTTGGTTCAAATCTTACCTTTCTCACCCCACCTTCAGTGTCACTTACAACCTACACTTCCTCCTCTCCAACTCCTCTTACCTCCTTGGACCTCTACTGACATGCCATATGCCCCTTCCCCTGACTTCTCTGTCAAGATCAATGGCACAACTATCAGTGCGTCCCCACATGCCAGGGTTTTAGGGGTAAACCTAGACTCTGAACTGTCCTTTCAGGTCCACATCCAATCCCTGTCCAAATCATAACGCCTTAGCCTCCGCAACGTCTCTCTTTTTAACCAATGACACCACCAAGCTTCTAATTCACTCCCTGGTTATCTCTCGCCTCGACTACTGCAACTCTCTCCTCATTGGATTACCTTTACATACACTATCCCCCCTGCAGTCCATAATGAATGCTGCTGCAAGACTCATCCACCTTACCAACCGTTCAGTGTCCTCAACCTCTCTCTGCCAATCCCTCCACTGGCTTCCATTCACCCAACAAATAAAATTCAAAGTACCAACAACAATTTACAAAGCCATCCACAACTCTGCCCCCAGCTACATCACTAACCTAGTCTCAAAATACCAACCAAGCCGCACTCTTGGGTCCTCCCAAGACCTCCTGCTCTCTAGCTCCCTTGTCACTTCCTCCCATGTTTGCCTCCAGGATTTCTCCAGAGCTTCTCCCATCCTTTGGAACTCCCTACCCTAATCTGTCCGACTGTCCCCTAATCTATCAATCTTTAGACAATCCCTAAAAACTCTTCTCTTTAAAGAAGCCTATCCTGCTTCTAACTAATACACTTTATTACTTTCTCCATCAGCTCCTCCCCCACAGTTATTACCTTTTGTATCAATTGACCCTCCCTTTTAGAGTCAAATATGTTTTATTGGTTATACAAAGTAAAAAGAAACATGCTTGACAGACATCTGATTTCCACATATTGTAAGTACAGATATTCAGGGAAAAGCACAGTATAGATATTCTTGCTTTCTATGAGTTATCGTTTCTGTACAGCTGTCACTTATCTGTTATACTGCTATAGTGGGGGTGGAATCAGTAACCGTATAAGTAGACATATAAACGTCTTGCATGAAAATATAAAAGTACGGGTAACTAGAAAGAGCTGCATAAGAAGAGAGGGAAAGAAAAAGTAGGGAATAGCGAGAAGTAGAAGAGTGGGGGGGGAAGATGAGCGGAATAAGGGAGTAGTAAGCTAGAAAAAGCATTAGAATAGTGAGATGTTATAATGCCAGTGACGGTACCTGAGTCCGATGTCCTCCATACCTGCTACGAGAGCATCCGTTTCAAGACGTCCGAAGAAGAGAAGTCTTGCCAGACAAGCCACATTACCTTAAATTTATCAAAGGTGTCATTCTCCATTGATAGCATTTCTTCCATACGCATGATGTCATTAACCGTGGAGACCCACAATGAGATAGGGGGGGTAGTGGTCGTTTTCCAAAATAATGGGATTAGTTGTCGGACTGCGATCAGAAAAAAACGTAGGAGCGTCCTCTTCTGAGAGGCCAGTGTACCCGGTAAGATAGAGAGGAGTGCGATTTTCGGTGAGAGCTTTAGGGAGTCATTGTATATGGCGTTGTGTATGGAGAAAACCTTAGACCAAAGAGGTTGAATCAGAGGGCAGTCCCACCATATATGTAAATATGTTCCTTCTGCCGCCCCACATCTCCAGCAGGTGGAGGAGGCTTCTGGAAACATCTTATGCAAAGTCTGAGGATCCCTGTACCACCTGGACAGGAGTTTAAAATTTTTCTCTTGGGCGTAACTAGATGTGGACGATTTGTGTGTGAAATGGAAAGATTTTTGCCAGTCTGTTATCGTTATCTCCGACCCTAGGTCCGCCGCCCATCCCCTAGTATATGGAGGGAGCTGGTCATGGATTAATGATTGTAAAAGTTTGTAGAGTGTGGAGAGCAGATGCCTAGGTGTGTCTGGTAGGGAACATAAACGTTCAAACTCCGTTTGGCGCCTATGGGTTTGAGAGGTGGAAAATAAATTGGAGCAGAATGAGGAGAGCCGCAGAGTCGTAAGCCAGTTAGCTTGACCATCTGGCATATTTGGTTTACCGGTCCCCGGATGAATGAAAGAGTTCGCCAGTGGCCACTCAGAGCGAGCGAAGGTCCTATCCTAGAGGATCCCAGCCCCTGAGGTAAGGAAGGGTGGTCAAAGAGAGGGGTAATAGGAGAAGGGTCAGAGGACAAAAGTGTCAAGAGCCCTCTTTTGTACCACATATATAGGGCCGCCATAGTTAGGGGGGAGGAGGAAGAGAATCTCTGGAGCTCTGTTCCGTAACCCCAAAGGGAGGCACGGAGGTCAATAGTCGTATGTTCCTGTTCTATCATAGTGGTTGCTTTAGAGAAGGGACGAGGGAACCATTCCAGTATCCGCGCTAGTATCGCCGCTTTGTGGTAGAGGTTAAAGTCAGGTAATCCTACTCCGCCTTGCATTTTGGGGTAGGTCAGTAGAGAGTGTCGGATGCGAGGCATACCGTTTCGCCAGATGAAACGGGTAGCCAATGACCCTCCCTTTTAGATTGTAAGCTCTAACAAGCAGGGTCCTGATTCCTCTTGTACCAAATTGAACTGTAATGTCTACCTGCATTTTCTTAAGTGCTGAGCAAACTGTTGGCGCTATATAAATCCTGTATTATAATAATAATGGCTTGTGCCCCCTTTCTTCTTTTGCTCCCCATCTTTCCCTTTTTTTGGCTTAGCGCCACTAGGGGGGGTATTTCCTGGGCTCCTTGATTTCCTTGTTATTGACTTGTTAAGCCCTCCTCCCTCGGCCTCTCCATCTGATAGTTTGTTTTCCTACTCCATTTTTAGATGAAATTCCTTGTTTGGGGCTTCTGCCTCCATTAGTCATGCTTGTTTCAGCCACCATATCGTGCTATATACCCCCTGGGCTCGGGGCAGTCTGAATTGTTTTGCCTGCTCCACTTTTAGTTTGCTTTACCTTTCATGATGGATAGGTAAGAGGTATGAGTTTGGATGAGGAGATAGTTGATGTTCTTGTGATCTTATAATGGTACGTCTATAAGGGGCCTACGGGGGTTATCCTTAGGAGACTTTTCAGCCGCCCCTATCTGCTGACCTTGGCTAACCTTCTTCTGACCTCACCCCAGGAGCAGAAATCAGTCTCATTACCTATTTGTTTTGTGAGGGGGCCCACGCGTGTATACTGCAACTGGTAGTTTTATGCATAGGGGTATGCCTGAAAAGTCCTTCTGAGCATACATGTTTAAACTATAAGATTGCACAGTCCTGTTCTCTCTTTTCCATTCACAATCCAAGTTGCTGTATATAATCAAGAAAAAGAGTCTAAATGCCAACGGAAAACAGTTCAAGAACAGTTCCTGGGGAGGAGCCAAACCAGTCCCTCAATTCAAGCTGAGCAATGCATCAATGTAGGGAAATAAATAGCAGCAGTGTTTAAACATGTGCGCACAGCACTGTGGAGATACGCAGGAAGATATACATCAATACAGTCATTAACAGCCATATCTACCAATCTCACGGGTGTTGATCAGCTTCCCCCTCCTTCTCTGGATCTCCAGATAGGGCTGTGTCAGCAGAGTGTCTGTAGCTGGATTATGCCTTGTAGTCTGCACTAGCATAGTGCAGTCTCTCAGGAGGATTCAGTTCCTGTGTTCCAGGGCTCATAATTCCACCCACTGGCGGTTAGGTCGGGTCCTGATGACACAGGATTTCAGCTCAAATCATATCCATCCGGGGTATGGCAGGTCGGAGCAGCAGGAGACGGTTGGCTCGTTGAGCTAGGGGCTACAGTCCCAGCATCAGACAGCAGCGAGCGGTCGGGCGGGTACATGGTTGCCCAGCGTGAGCGTCACTACATGCCCGGACTCCTCCCCATCTCACCGTAAAAGACTCCTACCCTTTGCCACTCATTCTAGAATTGATGATAATAATAATGAAATAATAATTGTGGGAAACGCATAAAGCCTACATTAGTTTAGGTTATTGATTGGAGCGGGAGCAAAAAGGAAGAGGGAAAAAAAAGGAAAAGATGACTAGACTATATAAGGAAATACAGGAATTAGAACAACAAACCAGACCTAAAGGTATCTCAGAAAAACAAGAACTTGTGAGGAAAAAAGAGGAACTGGCAGAACTAATGGAATTAGATAGAAAACAAGCATTTCACTTAGTGATGAAAGAGAAACATCAATGAGATAATAAAGGGAAAAAAAGAATGCGTCCTTTATACCTAAGATTAGAGATACAGAAGGCAAAATACTACACTCTTCCCCAGAAATAGCTGCAGTATTTTATCAATATTATGGCCAACTATATAATGTGAGGCAAAAAGAAGATAAAGCTGGTGGAGAGGCTGAGAATCAGGAGATTCAAGAGTACCTGGGGGACTGGATTTATCCAAGGTGCCGAAGGAGGAGTTGGATCATTTACAGAGGAGGAGGTAGGGAGAGCAATAAAAAGTATGGCCCTTGGGAGGAGCCCAGGCCCTGTCGGGTACTCTATTCTATATTACAGAACATTTCAAAAATGACTAGTCCCTAGGATGCGTGAGTATTTTAATAGATTAGTGGAAGGGGAGAGTCTAAGAGAAGAATCACTGCTGGCTCATGTAACGCTTATTTTGAAAGAGGGGAAGGACCCGGTATCTCCTGCAAGCTATAGATCGATATCATTATTGAACACGGATATGAAGATTCTTACTAAAATATTAGCAGAGAGATTGAAATCATTATTAAGCTGGATACATGAAGACCAGACCGGTTGTGTGACAGGGAGGGAAAGGAGAGATAAGTGTCTAAAGTCTCTATTTTTGATACAAGAAGCAAGAAGAATGGAGGCCCCAGTCGCGCTTATGTCGATTGATGCCGAAAAGACGTTTGACAGGGTGAACTGGGGCTTCATGTAAGAGACCTTGAGACAGTTAGGAATTGGGGATAAGATAATGAGATGGATATTGTCACTTTACCACCACCCTACAGCGAAAATTAACGTTAATGGTACCCTACCACCAACCCTGAAAATGTGTAATGGAACTAGGCAGGGATGCCCTCTCTCGCCGATTCTATTTGTGCTAACTAGGGATGGGCCGAACACCCCCCCCCCCAGTTCGGTTCGCACTAGAAATTGCGAACAG
>BLSH010552895.1:610128-629039 GCA_018402905.1 Glandirana rugosa | reverse complement strand
CGTGGCGTGTCACCCATCAGTGACCGTGGCATGTCACCCGTCACCCATCAGTGACCGTGGTGTGTCACCCGTCACCCATCAGTGACCGTGGCGTGTCACCCGTCACCCATCAGTGACCGTGGCGTGTCACCCATCAGTGACCGTGGCCTGTCACCGTCACCCATCAGTGACCACCGCCAGTCACCTGTGGCCTGCCACCCATTAGTGACCACCGCCAGTCACCCATCACCCATTAGTGACCAGCGCAAGTCACCCATCACCCATCAGTGACCACCCCCAGACACCCGTCACTCATCAGTGACAACCGCCAGTCACCCGTCATGCATCTGTGACCACCGCCAGTCACCCGTCACGCATCTGTGACCACTGCCAGTCACCCGTCACGCATCTGTGACCACCGCCAGTCACCCGTCACGCATCTGTGACCACCGCCAGTCACCCATCTGTGACCACTGCCAGACACCGGTCACCCATCAGTGACCACTGACCGACACCGCTCACCAATCAGTGACCACCGCCAGATACCCATCACGACCACCGCCAGACACCCGACACCCATCAGTGACCACCACCAGACACCCATCAGTGACCACCTCCAGACACCTGTCTCCCATCACCTATCAGTGACCACCACCAGTCACCCATCACCCATCAGTGACTACCGCCAGACACCCATCACCGACCACCGCCAGTCACCCATCAGTGACCACCGCCAGTCACCCATCAGTGACCCCCACCAGTCACCCATCAGTGACCACACCCAGACACCCGTCACCCATCAGTGACCACTGACAGATACCGCTCACCAATCAGTGACCACCGCCAGATACCCATCACCAACCACCGCCAGACACCCGACACCCATCAGTGACCACAACCAGTCACCCATCACTTACCACCACCAGACACCCGTTTCCCGTCACCTATCAGTGACCACCACCAGTCATCCATCAGTGACCACCGCCAGACACCCGGCATCCATCAGTGACCACCGCCAGTCACCCATCAGTGACCACCGCCAGACACCCGTCACCCATCAGTGACCACCGCCAGTCACCAGCCACCCATCAGTGACCACCGCCAGTCACCCATCAATGACCACCGCAAGTCACCCATCAGTGACCACCATCAGACACCCGTCCCCCATCAGTGACCACCACCAGACACCCATCACCCATCAGTGACCACCGCCAGTCACCCATCAATGACCACCGCCAGTCACCCATCAGTGACCACCATCAGACACCCGTCCCCCATCAGTGACCACCACCAGACACCCATCACCCATCAGTGACCACAGCCAGACACACGTGACCCATCAGTGACCACCGCCAGTCACCCGTCACCCATCAGTGACCTCCACCAGTCACCCATCAGTGACCATCACCAATCACCTGTCAGTGACCGTCTTCACCTATCAGTAAACATCACCTGTAAAAGTCTCACATATGTGGTATCGCCATACTCATGAGGAGTAGCAGAATGTATTTTGGGGTGTCATTTTTGCTATGTACATGCTATGTGTTGGAAATCTCATATAAATTATCAATTTTGTTTTCCCCACATTTTCCAAAAACTACTGGAAAAAAAATGACATGTTCAAAAGACTCACTATGCCTCAAAGATTATACCTTGGGCTATTTACTTTCCAAAATGGGGTCATTGTGTGGGCAATTCCATTGTGCTGGTGCTCCAGGGCCTTCAAAATTGTGATAGGTCGTCATGTCATTAGATGTATAATTTATGTCCCTAAAATACCTGATGGTGCTCCCTGCATGTTGGGCCTCTGTATGTGGCCAGGCTGTGAAAAAGTCTCAAACATGTGATATCGCCATTCTCAGGAGGAGTAGCAGAATGTGTTTTGGGGTGTAGCTGCAAGTATGCGTATGCCATGTGTGAGAAATAACTTGTTAATATGACAATTTTGTAAAAAAAATAATAATAATAATAATAATCTTCATTTTGCAAAGAATTGTGGGAAAAAAATACAACTTCAAAGAACTCATAATGCAATTTACTGAATACCTTGGAATGTCTACTTTCCAAAAAAGGGTAATTTAGGGGGGTATTTGTACTTTCCTGGCTTGTTAGGGTCTCAAGAAATTAGATAGGCCATCAGTACATCAGGTGTGATCAGGTGTGATCAATTTTCAATGGTTGGCACCATAGCTTGTAGACTCTATAACTTACACAAGGACCAAATAATATACACCAATTTGGGTTATGTTTACCAAAGATATGTAGCAGTATAAATTTTGGCCAAAATTTATGAAGAAAAATTACTAATTTGCAAAATGCTATGACAGAAACTAAGAAAAAGGCATTTTTTTCACAAAATGTTCAATCTTTTTTTATTCACACAAAAAATAAAAAACCCACTAGTGTTTAAATACCACCAAAAGAAAGCTTTATTTGTGTGGAAAAAAGGATGCACATTTCATATGGGTACAGTGTTGCATGACTGAGTAATTGTTAATCAAATTGTGATAGCGCTGAAAAATGGCCTGGCCAGGAAGGGTGTTTTCGTGCCCGGTATTGAGGTGGTTAAATATCATGCCTGGGGGGGTCCCCTTAGTCTTCCTGTAAAAGGGTGCACCTCTGTGATGTTTAGAACATAGCCAGAGCAAAATGACATTTATTTATTGTCATTTATTATCACGGCTGTAATGTATTGCCGGTTCCCAGCAATATAGATAAAATCACTGAAAAAGCATTGAGTTACCCTCCGCCCCCTCAGTCTATACCAGGCCCTTCAGGTCTAGTATGGATTTTAAGGGTAACCCCGCTCCGAAATTAAAAAAAAAAATTGCGTCAGGTTCCCCCCGAAGTCCGTAACAGACCCTTCAGGTCTGGTATGTATTTAATGGCGGCACAGTGGTGTATTGGATAGCACTTTTGCCTAGCAGCAAAAGAGCCACTGGTTCAAATCCCAACCACGACACTACCTGCCTGGAGTTTTCATGTTCTCCCTGTGCCTGCATGGGTTTCCTCTGGGTACTCCGGTTTCCTCCCACACTCCAAAGACATGCTGGTAGGTTAATTAGATCCTGTTAAAACTGGCCCCAGTATGAGTATGGGTATGTATGAATGTGAATTAGGGACCTTAGATTGTAAGCTCCTTGCGGGTAGGGACTGATGTGAATGTAATATATATATATATATATATATATATATATATATATATATATGTAAAGCGCTGTGTAAATTGACGGTGCTATACAAGTACCTGAAATAAATAAATAAAAAAGGGGAAACCTGCCCAAGATAAAAAAAAATGCGTAGGGGTCCCCCCTAAAGTCCGTACCAGGCCCTTCAGGTCTGGTATGGATTTTAAGGGGAACCCCGTGCCAAATTTAAAAAAAAAATGGCGTAGGGGTCCCCCCAAAATCCAAACCAGACCCTTATCTGAGCAGGCAGCCCTGGCATGGCAGGAGGGGGTGGGGTCCCCCCCTCCAAACCATACCAGGCCACATGCCCTCAACATGGGGAGGATGCATTGAGGTCGTCTGATATATATTGTACACCCACCGACCACCAACCAGCATCTGACGGCGACAAGGTGGTTGGATGTCGCAAACCGCTGTCATATGACAGCGCCCCCCGGAGGCGCGCTCACTGTGTTCCGGGAGGGCCAGGGAGCGGGTAAGGCAGACTCGATGCCCCCCCCCGCAGTGAAAGAATGGAGGTCCGTGTAAGTAAACACGGATCTCCGTTCTGACAGGGGGGAAGGGCGGTGATCACAGGCTTCCTGTACATGGAAGCCGTGATCACTCTCCTCCCCCTGCCAGCCCAGCACCAATACAGATATATATATATATTATATTCTTTCACTGCCTGAACGGACACTATATACTATACACTGAATTAGCTGTATATAGTATACACTAAAGGTATTGCATTATATATATATACATACATACACAAGGAAGGTATATATATTCTTGCACTGCCTGCACTAACTGACTGTATACAGATCACCCTACCTAATATATATTTCACTCTACACTAACTGACTGTATACAGATCACCCTACCTAATATATATTTCACTCTACACTAACTGACTGTATACAGATCACTCTATCTATCTATCTATCTATCATCTTTGTCACAATAATCACTAGCTACACTGTACTGCCTGCTGCCGCTAGCTAAGCTCACTGTCTTTCTCTCCACGTTATTCACACACTACATAGAGCTGCTGTACAAGCGGCTTTATATAGTGTGGGGCATGGATTGAGGCTGCTGAGCAGTGATTGGCTAGAGGCACCCTACGTTTAGCCAATCATATCTCTCACAGCAGAGCGCTCTGTGATTGGCCAAAGCATGCAGGTCCTGTGCATGCCTTGGCCAATCAGCGGGCAGCACTTCCCCCGCCAATGGAATGCATTATGGGGCGCTCGAAGTTCCCGCAAATGCCCCATAATGTGCTAATTGTGACGAACGGGTGGACGCCCATTGTTCGAATCGAACTCACGTTCGACTCAAACAGCTGGCCCATCCCTAGTGCTAACAGTGGAACCCCTTTTGATGGCGATCCATAAGAATGGTGATACAGGCAGTCCCTGGGTTACAAACAAGATAGGGACTGTAGGTTTGTTCTTAAGTTGAATTTGTTTGTAAGTTGGAACAGATACGTTTTTTTAAGTGTAACTCCAGCCAAAAAAAAAAATTTTAAGCTTTTTGGATAGCATAGGGAAGGGTTAACACCCCTGTTATGTTTGTTTTGCTGTCTATGTTTCTGTTCAGAATAATTCACCTCACTTCCTGTCCCAATGATAATTGGATATATAATTTTATATATAATTGGTATAAAACTAACCACTTCATTAGAGACTCTATATAGGGCTAATTATATCCCAATGCTTAATAATATGAAGGATCAATTAAAGAAGATGAAATATAAACCCCTCTCGTTGATGGGGAGGATAAATATACTAAAAATGAGTGTCCTGCTAAAATGAATATACTTGTTCCAGATGATTTCATTAACAGTCCCAGAAGAATACTTTAGGAAACTTAAGACAATGGTATTAAAATATATTTGGGCACAGAAGCGTCCTAGGATCTCCAATGAAATACTAGTTAAGGGGAAAAGATCAGAGGGATTAGCTGCACCCGATTTAAAAAAAATATTATCAGACAATAGTCCTTTTACGTATAGCAGAGTGGATACATAATAAGAGAGGGAAAAGTTGGGTAGAGATTGAAAGGGCACTAAGTAAGACAGATTTAGGGAAAATGGTTTGGATACCACAACATCACAGAGAATAGCTAGTAGCACAAGCACATTGACGAAAAATAAGTTTAAAATTTGGGACACTTTGAGTAAACACTATGACTGGAGTTACAATTCACCGCTAATTTCTTTATTAAAAACAAATTATTTTAAGCCCGGTAAAGAGGAATACACTTCACTAGGTGGCAAAAAAAGAGGATATCCTGCTACAGGATGTGATGGTGGGAAACAGGATCTGCACATATAAAGAAATTGTACAAAAATGGGGGGAGATGCCAATGGATAAATGGAGGTATGCACAATTACAGCATTTTACACAATCAATACCTCAACCACTGAGGGGGAAGGGGAATATGCGGCTAATAGAGAAATGACTACCTTCCCCACAATGTGTAAAACAAAGGACATCCAAAATATACAGAACCATAGTAAAACAACCGCCCTATATGATAAAATGGGAGGAGGAGCTGGGGACCATTCAGGAAGAAGAAAATAGAAAGAAAATTCTGAGTTTAGCTTGCACGACAGCAAAAGACATAAAGACGAGGCAGATGAGCTATAAATTACTAACAAGGTGTTATACAGTTGTTTACATACCCTGGCAGAATTTATGATTTCTTGGCCATTTTTCAGAGAATATGAATGAGAACACAAAACCATTTCTTT
The DNA here is from genome assembly GCA_018402905.1 of Glandirana rugosa. Taxonomy (NCBI): domain Eukaryota; kingdom Metazoa; phylum Chordata; class Amphibia; order Anura; family Ranidae; genus Glandirana; species Glandirana rugosa. Next base: position 623,135 of record BLSH010552895.1, on the reverse strand, counting down.
CACTTGGGGTAAGTGTTTGGCTGAAGCCATTTATTATCAATCAACTGTGTTTATTTTTTTAAAATCCTAATGACAACAGAAACTACCCAGAAATGACCCTGATCAAAAGTGTACATACCCTGGTGATGTTGGCCTGATAACATGCACACAAGTTGACACAAAGGGGTTTGAATGGCTAATAAAGGTAACCATTCTCACCTGCGATCTGTTTGCTTGTAATTAGCGTGTGTGTATAAAAGGTCAATGTGTTTCTGGACTCCTGACAGACCCTTGCATCTTTCATCCAGTGCTGCACTGACATTTCTGGATTCTTGAGTCATGGGGAAAGCAAAATAATTGTTAAAGGATCTGTGGGAAAAGGTAGTTGAACTGTATAAAATAGGAAAGGGTTATAAAAAGATATCCAAGGAATTAAGAATGCCAATCAGCAGTGTTCAAACTCTAATCAAGATATGGAAAAAGAGGGGTTCTGTTGAAACCAAACCACGGTCAGTTAGACCAACTAAAATTTCAGCTACAACTGCCAGGAAATTGTTCCGGATGCAAAGAAAAACCCACAAATAACTTCAGGACTCTCTGAAAACATGTGGTGTGTCTGTTTCAAGATGCACAATAAGGAGGCACTTGAAGAAAGATGGGCTGCATGGTTGTATTGCCAGAAGAAAGCCATTACTACGCAAATGCCACAAAGTATCCCGCTTACAATACACCAAACAGCACAGAGACAAGCCTCAAACCTTCTGGCACAAAGTCATTTGGAGTGATGAGACCAAAATTTAGTTTTTTGGCCACAACCATAAATCCTACATTTGGAGAGGAGTCAACAAGGCCTGTGAAACACGGAGGTGGATCGCTGATGTTTTGGGGATGTGTGAGCTACAAAGGCACAGGAAATTTGGTCAAAATTGATGGCAAGATGAATGCAGTATGTTATCAAATACTGGAGGAAAATTTGCATTCATCAGCCAGGAAGCTGAGCATGGGACGTACATGGACATTCCAACATGACAATGATCCAAAACACAAGGTCAAGTCGACCTGTCATTGGCAACAGCAGAATAAAGTGAAGGTTCTGCAGTGGCCATCTCAGTCTCCTGACCTCAAAATCATTGAGCCACTCTGGAGAGATCTCAAACATGCAGTTCATGCAAGACAGCCCAAGAATTTCCAGGAACTGGAGGCTTTTTTCCAAGAGGAATGGGTAGCTTTACCATCTGAGAAGATAAAGAACCTCATCCACAAATACCACAAAAGACTTCAAACTGTCATTGATGTTAAAGGGGGCAATACACGATATTAAGAACTGGAGTATGTAAACTTTTGATCAGGGTCATTTGGGTAGTTTCTGTTGTCATTATGATTTAAAAAGAGCAAACACTAACCATGAGTGAAAGAAATATTTTTGTTTTCTCATTCATATTCTCTGAAAAATGGCCAAGAAACCATAAGAAGTACAAACAACACGGGGCAAAACCCCATATATGATAAAGTGGGCTTTGCAGGCACACACGAGACTAATGGATTTTAAAAAAATATAACATTTATTGCGTCATTAAAAATACAAAAATATACAGTTGTATAAAAATTGAGTACCCGTAGGGAAACCCTAGACTAAATTCTGCAAGATACATAGCTCTACATTATGCCAGAAAATGATACATATTATATGATACCAGAACTGTATGCACAAGTGTAGAATTAGGTCAACGCGTTTCGCAAACGTGCTTCTTCTGGACCTTATTCTTTGCAGACTATAAATAGAAGGTATACATAATATAAATATATCTCACCATATAACCTTATAATTATGTCCATATATGTATACATTGCCCTATTAGAATCCATAAATACATTTCTGCTTACTTGTGGTTGTAAGAGCTCCAAACACCAAGGGGCTAATGAATCAGGGGGGCGGACACAGGGGATGTAGTTTGACCGGACTAACAACTTGCACTGTATATCTAGGTAAAACATAATAGTGATGAATTAAAAAATATATATATATATTAATTTAATTTTTTGTTGTTGCAGACTAGTCTGGTACCTGTAAATATCGGCCAGATTAGATGTTGCTAGAATTTCCAATACTTCTGCACCAAGCCACTGATTCAGTTCAAGAGGATAAAATGTCTCTATAAAGTATATATATATATATATATATATATGTAATAAAATGAATATGTATTGTAGTAGAAAATACCGCACAATATGTGCTGTACCCTTATACTACTAGTAAAGTATTGCAACAAATAAAATAAAAATAAGGAAAATAGCATATACTGATCATACCTGGTAAACATAGCCGTAGTCTGCCAAGAAATCATAAATTCTGCCAGGGTATGTAAACTTATGAGCACAACTGTATAACCCCACAGAGGTCGTGGAGACTTGGGGTAGAGGACACCCCAGCTTGCTTGAGAGTGCGAGAAACCACAGGGACCTACGCACATATATGGTGGGTGCCCGAAAATAAAATCCTATTGGGAAGAGATAATCAAGGAGACTCAGCAAGTTACAGGAGAATAGATAAAACTAGAACCTTGGGAATGCCTATTTCATAATACAGATAAGTCAATAACACAATATAAAAACACCTTGGTCCCACAACTCTTGAATGCAGCTAAGAGTATGATCCCTAAAGTGTGGAAAACCCCCGAGGCTGAAGGAATGGGTGTCGAAGAGTGGGTGAGAGCCATAGAGGATACAATACATATAGAAGAATATACTGTGCAGATATACCAAGCTAGATGGGAGAAGTGGATAAAATGTAAAAAAATCAGAAGAGTATCTGAAGATAATAGGCTTATGAGGGGGACAAGGAAGGATGATCCGAACAATCTGAGACCATGGGAGGGAAATGGATATTGATAAAAAAATGGGATAGGGATAAGGGTATGGTGGGGGGGGGGCTGGAGGGGAGGAGAGAAGGGAATGGATTACTGTATTAATAGAGAAATAGGATAACAGACGAAGATGAGATATGGAGATTTATGTGTAATTGTAATATATATATAAAACAAAAGAATAAATATATAAAAATAATACTAAGAATGCTGACCTTTTTTCATATGAAAAAACGGTATGAATAAATGAACACATAAAATAAGTATATTTCCCCGTTGCCATTCCAAAAAAGTCAACTGAACATTTTACTGACCTTACTGTTTTCTTCTAGGCACACCTATCAATCAGACAGTTCTCTTGTGATCAGCAATGTCCAAGCTGAAGATGCCGGAACCTACACCTGTATGGTTTCAAATGGCAACCGTAGAGAGAGACACAGAGTGCAGCTTCAAGTGAGGGGTGTGTTTATTAATAGTCACCTACTACTCTGCATTGTTACATTATATAAGAACAGTATAAACTATATAACGTTTATATAATTCCCATTGTAGAAAAACAAAGGTTATTTTAACAATTGCCCACCTTTTGTATGACATTTTTAGTGGTCTATTTATTTACAGAGTTTATTGAACCTTTTTCAGAATGTTCAAAGTTATGATGATGATCTATTTTAAATGAAACTCAAATTAGCAGATGTTTGAAGAACCAACATTGTGGTAGTCTACTGCACATAACAGTTAAGCTTTATGGCTTTCCAATGCAGGAACTGAGACACACAAAGGTCGTAGAACACATGACACTGCCAGAGGGAATACTGAAGATGTTCCAGGAGCAGACTCTTCTACTGGTCAGGTGTTAAGAGAAAATTTGCACAGTAGTCATACTGTGCACTCTGGAAGAAGGTAAGCAAGGTGTATACTAATCTAACAGTTTTGAAATTACCTTTGCCAATGAAAAAATTCTAACTTTTTGCCTTAACAGCAAGGCAGTGTAAAGAGCAATGACATTATGTGTACAGTGCAGTAAGCCAAATGTAACCTTTTCAAAATTTCCTGAACCATAAAATAAAATTTCAATACAGAGAAAGATGGAATTTGACTATAATTTTGTATAAATAATAAAATAAGTACATTTTCCTCTTTATGTTTAGAACATCTGTGACTGGTCCCATTGAGGTGGAAGCAAATCTTGGTCATCGGGCACGATTATCTTGTCATTTACACATATCTCCCAACGCCATGGTAGAATGGCAAAAGGATGGATTACCCTTGCCTTCCCCAAGGTAAAATGGCAACATTAGTTGTCCGGAAAGGCTTATTCTGAGAGTATTTGTGATAAATTATGAACTAAAAGTGTACAGATCCTTGATCAGTCTTTCTTTACAAAAACAAGTGCCCAGCACGCCAAATCCCTACCGCTTTTGGCCTACTACAAGGGCTCAGTATATCTAACTACAACAACCAGCTTCTGATGAGCATGCCTAAAAGTTGCATTTAAACAACCCTGTGAATCCAACACCCAAAGTCCACCCTTATCGTAGTCTATTCAATCTTCAGTGTCAGTCCAAAGTGGCCTTTTGGTTTGAGAGAATAGCCCAATCATGGGAACCCAGCACCATCCATTCATCCATCCTTTTTATATTCAACAACTTTATTGTCAAAGTTAAGATATTTACATCGAATGCACTGTGTACAATAATCATAGGTTACATCACATGGTAAACGCAATAATTGTCTGCAGTGACACAGAGTAGGGTAGTACAATAGAATATCTGCGTGTCTTATATAACAGGAGGGCTTTGAATCTCTATTCACGCTTTTTCCCCCAGATGGTCCATCCCTAGCATCCATGTAGAGGATTTTTTTTTTTAGGTCACACACATGTTTCTGGCGCCTCTAGCCACCTATCCCAGATTTTATTATATTTATTAGGGCAGCCCCGGTGTATATATACACACTTTTTGTACGGAAGAGAGTTGTTTATTTATCCATCCTTTTTATATACTGTATCTTGATGTCTACTAACATAGAAAAAAGAACAATTTGCTATTGAAACTAAGCAAACATTTTAGTATACATCTAAAAAGAAAATATCACCTGACTCATATTTTTCCAGATACAGAAAACAAGCAGATGGTTCACTGGTGATCAGTCGTGTAAGCTCAGAAGATGCTGGATCTTACACATGTGCCACTACCAATGGACATCGCAGAGAATTTAAGCAAATCCAATTAAAGATCAGAGGTTGGTCAGACATTCTGCTTTTTGAAGACTTGTACAGGGTCAGATATACCACATTGATTTACTGTACGGTATTAACATTTGGTATTTGGAGATTAGCTTAGATCAATAAGGGACATTCTGTCCTATGTAAAAAATAAATAAAGTGGAGCCACTGTCCTGGAAGGAGTATGCATATTAGAAGTGTAAAATCAAAAGTCTTTATTCTGGCTTAGAGATTCAAAGTATTGAAATTAGGTGTTAGCAAGACAGCAGGCTACTAGCATTTCCAGAACAGAAAGTCATCTATGGCAGCTTCCATCTTTTTCCTGAGAGAGGTTTCCTTTACTTGGACATTCAAACCTGCAGCTTATTTCCAAATCAGGCTTACCTGTAGGTAAAAATTACAAAGCGGGCTTTACTATCGTTTTAATATAAATCAGTATTACAGTAAATGTATCAAATTTAATTGCTAATACCTGTAAAGTGCAAAAAGAGCCTTGGATGCAGATTCCATCTGAACAAAATGAAAGCTAGTTTCAATCATCTTTGACTCTGCCTACATCATATTCATGCACAAAAATACACATTTGATGTTCCATAAAGATTTATAGGGAGCTGTAAAACTATTTTTTGATATTTATAACTTAATTTGAATTGCTCTTCCCAAACTTTTTTTTAGTCATGTGACCGGCAGAGCACCAAATCAGGGCTGGCCAGACACAGACCCACACTGTCACAAAGATCCTTCCCTGCACATGTCAAAAAACAGGGAAAGATCATGTGACCACAAAACAGCGCTGCCGGAATAAGATACTTAGAGGATTTTGTTAAAAAAAAAAAAAAATACAGTGGCATGATATATATATGATTTATGTGCATGAATTATGGCAATTAACACTTTTCTGTTTAGTGCCACTTTAAAGCTGAAATCCAGTGAGAATGGCTTAGCCTTAAGCCTTGTACACACGGGACGACGATCGTGTTCAACACGTCGTACTCACGACCGTTGTATGCAGAATCAATCGTCTGTGGCCATGCTTTCAACAGTTGAACATACGACGGTCGTTCGTGGGAGTTGTATGTGCAGACTAGAAAACTTGGTCGTGTCAACAAGCTCGCATACGACCGTTGTATCGTGTGTAGAGCAGCTGTGTTCAACAAAGTTGTATTGTGCTAAACACGCATGCGCCAAGTCCACTTCAACTAACATGAAATTAGATGAAGGAGCCCAAAAGGTGACGCTACTTCCTCATTATACGCTCGTTCGCGTCATCACGTTCGGCCGGCCGCAAGTTGTATGTACGACCGTCGTGTGCATGTCAGTAGGCTACATACGACCGTCAACGTACGATTCAACACGGTCGTACGCGCGATCGTCGTCCCGTGTGTACGAGCCATTAGGCTAACCATACACATATGGGGGTTGATTTACTAAAGCTGGAGAGTGCAAAAACTGGTGCAGCTGTGCATGCTAGCCAATCAGCTTCTAACCTCAGCTTGTTCAATCAAGCTTTGACAATAAAACCTTGAAGCTGATTGATTTCTGTGTGGAGCTGCACCAAAATTTGCACTTTCAAGCTTTAGTAAATCAACCCCATACAGTTCTCTCATTTGGCTGAACAAGAGAAATCAAATTCCTCTATCCACACTAAACAGCGTGGATGAAGGAATCTCACCAGGTGGCTATTGTATTATATCAGCCAGCACCTGTGATTGTCAGAATGCCCAAACAATGACTGCATCTCCTTGGATAGTTTCTGTTGAGCTCACAATTTTTCACGTGGCTCCTCCGACAAAAGTCAGTTGAAAAATTGACTATTGTTGAGCCTGGTGGTAAGAACAGGGCCACCCATGGCTCAACTTGTAGTCGATTCAGCAGAAATCAGCTTAAATTTGAGCTGTGTATGGCAGGCTTCAGCCACACAGATTGTTAGTGAACAAGTTCTCCACCTTGGACTATATTTCCTGCTGCCCATTGTGTCTTGTTCTGAATGACTGTTTCCAGAATACAGGCACAGTATTCCTAACCCTGCTGTGATCACAGCATTTCAACACTGTTTAGTAACACAAAGCTGTATTGTTAGTATAAAGAAGAAGATATTCCTAGATTGGTACAGAATACAGGATGTGCTAATGAGGTTTTCTTTAGTCCAAGATGACCATAGGGTGTGTTCCCAACTGCCAGATCACTGACAGTGTGGTCCAAAAGATGCTGGCAGTCATTGGAATCACAAATATAGCCATAAACAGGTAAAAAAAATAGTAATTTCTGGGAGTAGAGGAAGTAGGGATATTTTGTTACCTTATAATAAGAATATCCACTTTAGAGTGGTTGTCAAGTCATGACAACCACTTTAAACTACAGGTAAGCCTACAATAAGGTTTACCTGTAGGTCCAGGAAATATCTCCTAAACCTGTACGGTTTAGGAGATATCCCCTGTATCTGCATGTGCCGATGTCATCGGCACATGCGCACTGAAGAATCGGCACCCAGGGTGCTGTTTCTTCTGTATTCGTGCCGTAAATGACAGCTCCCCTGCACATGCGTGGGAGTGACGTCTGCGCGGCTCCGCCAATCACAGTGCTGGAACCCGCGCTGTGATTGGATGGAGCCGCAGACCTGGAAGAACAATGTCGCCGGTCACAGCGGTGTGCCGAGACCGCTGCAACAGCTTCGTTCCTAGGTAAGTGTTTCATAATGAGCTAGTATGCGCTGCATACTAGCTCATTATGCCTTTGCTTTGCAGGGTTTTTGGGGTTTTTTGGGCGGCTTTACAACCACTTTAAATGGTCCATGCATTAGTAATGTAATGCTGAATTGCGTAATTGTCTTTGGTTGGGTGAGTTTTTTGCTAGAAATTTCCTGCTGAATTCAGATGAAGTAATAAGAAATATCTCTAACTGTACAGGGGAACTGAAAATCACTGAGCCGCCCAGTGGTGTCACGGTGTTAGAAGGTGAAGAGGCTTCGCTGAAATGTATAGTGAAAGGTGACAATGTCAATGTTCAGTGGTCAAGGTGAGTTTTTTTTTTTGTTAATTTTCTAGTAGCCTGTATTAGACCATGGATAAATATTGTGTGTTTAATAGAAGCTCTTAAAACAGCATCTACTAAACAAAAGCCTCATTTGTAGATTTTATTTTTTTTACTCTAGATAATAGGAGTACAAATTAAATTTTCTTATCAGCGAATATATTTCATATGGAGATCAGCTGTGTATGTACTGTATATCACAAAGTCTGCTTATCTTCAGCACAATTACAAAATAATGTCTTGTAGATTAAATGTTTGTACCAGCAAGAGGGGTAACACCGTCCCATGGCTTTGTTGGTGAATTTTAGAAGGAAGAGGCAGACCATAGCAATGCTCTGCCATTCAGCAGCCACTTAAAAAAAAAAAACAGTTTTTAAGACACCTGTATTAATCTCAACTCCTATCACTCCACATGTGCTCCCATGAGTTTGCTGAATCTACCCCTTCTGTAGATAAGTTAACCCTCTACTGCCCCTTAAAGGGAACCTAACCCAAATACTGGGGAATACAGTGGGTATAGGAAAGAATCACTTCTTTTTAAAATAATCAAATTGTGTTGCTTCGCAACCTGAAATTAAGACAAAGTTTTTGTTTTATCCAGCTGTATTTACTCAGTGCAACTTATAACATCCAAGTGAAAGATATAACACCAACATGTTAGAAAACAAAATCAAAAACAGAATCACTAAGTTGGAAAAAGGATCACCCCCTTGTGTCACTTTCTTGTTGAACCACCTTTTTCTTTTATTACAGCCTTTAGTCTGTTGGGATATGTCTCTACTAACTTTGCACATCTAGACTTTGCAATATTTGCTCACTCTTCTTTCCAGAACCGCTCAAGTTCAGTTAAATTTGATGGTAACCATTTGTGGACGACAGTCTTCAAGTCATTCCACTGATTTTCAATGGGGTTTAAGTCTTGGCTCTGATTAGGCCATGCAAGGACATTCACCTTTTTCTCCTTCAACCACTGTGTGGTCATTTTTGCTGCATGTTTTGGGTCATTGTTATGTTGGAAGGTAAACCTTCCTCCCATTGACAACTTTCTGGCAGGGGGCAGCAGATTTACCTTAAGAATTTGACAGTATTTTGCCTCATCCACTTTTCCTTTTATTCTGACAAGTGCTCCAGTCCCTGCTGCAGAGAAACACCCCCATAACAGGATATTACCACCTCCATGCTTTACTGTAGGAATGGTGTTATTTGCATGGTGAACAGTATTGGATTTTCTCCAGACATATAGATTGGTGTTGAGGCCAAATAATTCAAATTTAGACTCGCCTGACCATGACACCTTTTTCCGTGTGGCCTCAGAATCTTCAAGGTGCGTTTTGGCAAAGCTCAGTCATGACTGCATGTGACCTTTCTCTTGCAACCCAACCATACGAGCCACATTTGTGGAGAATTTGTGATATTGTTGTCACGTGCACACAATGACCACTCTTTTTCATAAATTCCTGCAACTGCTTCAGAGTTGCTGTAGGCCTCTTGGTAGTCTCTCTGACCAGTTTCCTCCTGGCTCTTTCATCAAGTTTGGAGCAATGTCCTGTTCCAGGGAGGGTCTGTGTTGTAACAAATACTTTCCACTTCTTAATAATAGACTTCACTGTGCTTCTAGGTATTGATAAAGCCTTTGAAATGTTTTTGTATCCATCCCCTGACTTGTGCCTGTCCACAACTTTATCCCAGAGACCTTTTGACAGTGCCTTGCCACTCATAGTTGATGGTTTGCTTCAGTTTCACTACCAGGGACTGAAATTCTCCAGGAAAGCTCTTTTTATGCTGAGCTAATCAAAATGACCACAGCTGATCACAGTTGAAAGTCAAATGGCTTGTGTGCCATTGAGAAGGTGATTAGCTACACCTGATTTAGTTTACAAGTCATTTGAGGAGGGGGGTGATCCTTTTTCCAACTCAAAAATTCAGTTTTTTTTTTTCCTTTTTCTGACATGTTGGTGTTTCTTTCTTCTTATCTTTCACTTGGATGTTATAAGTTGAAATGAGTAAATACAGCTGGATAAAACAAAGACTTCATTTCAGGCTGCTAAGCAACAAAATGTAATTATTTTAAAGGGGGTGATTCTTTCCTATACCCATCCCTGGTGTCCTGTAATTATTAGGGCCCCAACCAGAAGGTAGTGAAAGGACCACAAGATACCCCTACAGTGGACATATGAGAGGGCATCAGCATTTTGATTCTGTTTCCCTTGTCTGTGTTCTACCACAAAACTATATTGCTGGAGAGACTGGAACCACCAGGTGAGTTTTGTGATGGCATGCTTGTTTGGTCTCATCTAGGTCAACAGGGCATGGTCTGACACCAAGCTGAATCCCCAGTGGAGCAGAAAGTATAGCAGAGAGTCATTTTATGGCCAGGCACTCTCACTCCATTACTGCTTAGTTTCCCTTGGTGGCTTTCTGCTGAGAAAAACAATGGAGTCCTCTTCCATATTAAACACTTGAGACAAGGCTCCTCCCAAACTCTCACTTGAAGTTAGTGAGTGTCTGTATAAATTCTCAGAAAAATTTAAGACAACACTGAATGTTGGCTTATTGCAGCCTTATGCTTCAGATGCTTCAGAAAAGCTTCCTTGGCTTCAACGTTCCATTAAAAATTCTACAACCACCTTCTCTTTGTCAGTTCAGTCAGTTGTATCGCTATTGTGCCAAAGCCCAGGAAGGCTCATGCCTCTTTCTTTATTAGTGGGCAAGGCCAATCTTATATGCCTTAATCCTTGTTCATTTGGGGCTTCACCAAACCCCTACTCACAATGTACCCCAGGTACTTTGCCTCCTTCATACCAGTTTCTCAGAGTTAACAGTGAAATCTCCCTTATTTAAAGAATCTGGCACTGTCTGAACCCGGGGAAGGTGGGATTCCCAATTTGTGCGTACAATTACAATGTCATCCAGGTAGAGTGAGGTGAATTTTTGGCGATTATTCATTACCCGTTGAGATGGCTCTTCTTTGTAGAGTAGCCCTAGAGAGGTTTCGTTTTATTATTATTTTATCTTTTAATAGGATAATAATTTTATCTTAATTTTGGTGGAAGTTCTGCTTTTATGTAGTGATGAAAACATCAGTGTGACAGCCAGGCATTTAGTATTTCAAGTAGCAAACATCACCAATGGTATAGTTTTCTTCTAAATCCTTAAGAATTCCTACAGATGACATATAACTCATGTCTGCTTCTTACAGGAATGGTGTGCCAGTGCAGCCAGATGGTCGTCACACATACATGTCTCATGATGGCAGCTTGATCATAAGGAACACCAAGACTGCAGATGAGGGCTCATATACATGCAATGCATACAGTGGCAGCCACTCTGTTAGTGCCAGTGCAGAAATCAAAGTGAACAGGCATAAACCGATGGGTAAGTGAGATATGAATACTTCATTCCCCTTGCTTGTTGCAGTTAGAAAACAAAGTGATTACATGGAAAGGGATTGCTTGCAAGAATTAAAAAACAGTCGAAGTGGCCAAAATCCAGTTGGTTGGCTAACTTTGTTTGTATTCTCACAGAAATGGGATATTGGTGTACTGTCGTTACCACAAGCAAAGTAGAATAGTGTATAAGATCTATAGTCTTCTTGCATATGCTATACTCGGAGGCATATTGGTTCAAGTGTCCATTATCACTGCTTTTTAAATTATATGAACTTGAAGGGTTTATTAGAACTGTTAAAGTACAGTGCATCCAGAAAGTATTCACAGCGCTTCAATTGTTCCACATTTTGTCATGTTATAGCCTTATTCCAAAATGGATTAAATTCATTATTTTCCTCAAATATCTACAAACAATACCCCATAATGACACCATGAAAGAAGTTTGTTTGAAATCATTGCCAATTTATTAAAAATAAACAAATAAAAAACACATGTACATAAGTATTCACAGCTATTGCTCAATACTTTGTTAAACACCTTTGTCACCAATTTCAGCCTCAAGTCTTTTTGAGTATTATGCAACAAGCTTGGCACCAGGGCTTGAGTCCTGCAGGAACGCATGGGAACGTCGTCCCTGTACTTTTTCTATAGCAGGAATGAAGTTCCCATTAGCAGCCGCATCCTGCAGGGCTGCATACCTCAGCACACTCCCCCTCTCCTCCACAAGCAGAAGAGGTAGAGAGGGGGAGTGTGCTGAGGTATGCAGCCCTGCAGGATGCGGCTGCTAATGGGAACTTCGTTCCTGCTATATAAAAAGTACAGGGACGACGTTCCCATGCGTTCCTGCAGGACTCGAGCCCTGGTGCCAAGCTTGTTGCATAATACTCAAAAAGACTTGAGGCTGAAATTGGTGCCTCCATGTGGCCCGCCACCTCCTGCTCTGGGATGGCAGGTCGGCAAGCCCAGATTGCGGGTCCCGACCCGCCATCAACGAGCATCAGCGTGAATGAGGGAGCCAATGCTTCCTGTATAGCGCCGGCTCTGTCACAGGTAGAGTGATACCAAATGTACTCTGCCTGTGACAGGAGAGATACAGGGAGCATCGGCTCTGCTCTCTATGCAGCCGCATGCTTCCTCCTGTCACACTGATGCTCAGCGATGGCGGGTTGGGAACCCGCGATCTGGGACAGCAGTACTCGCAGCAGTACCCCCAGCATTACCATCTAGCAGTACCAGTACCCCCACCAGTACCATCCAGCAGTACCAGTACCAGCCAGCAGTACCATCCAGCAGTACCAGTACCCCCAGCAGTACCAGCCAGCAGTGCCCCCAGCAGTACCATGCCGCAGTACCAGCCAGCAGTACCATCCAACAGTACCAGTACAGCCAGCAGTACCCCCCAGCAGTACCAGTACCCCCAGCAGTACCAGCCAGCAGTACCCCCCAGCAGTACCAGTACCCCCAGCAGTACCAGCCAGCAGTACGACCATGACGACCCCCATGACCATGACGACCCCC
>BLSH010552895.1:594289-604441 GCA_018402905.1 Glandirana rugosa | reverse complement strand
ATCCAGCCCACCTGTTACAACCTTTATGTATGCCCCCTACTGGACAACATCACAATATGTATTTGTCTCTTATTAATTGGGCATGTATTGTTCATTTCTGTATGCGCTTTTGTATCACATGTGTGTATAGGTGTTACCGATGCTTAGTTATGTGTTTTAGCCTTTAGCTAACTAATTCATTTTTAAGAGTATGAAGGTTTTTTTTAGCCATATGGTGCATTTATCTACACCATTCTTTATGTCTGGTGTTTATGAAATTCATATATGTGTGTATGTGTAGGTGTATGCATAGATATACTCTTTAGGATATATGCGTGGCTGCTATATCCATCTTTCACATACATTTTCATTGTCTTTTCCATCTTGTGTTTATCCTGACAGTTGTAGTTCCCTTCCTTTCTGTTTACTTGTTCTCCCCTTGCTGTGTATGTGTATATTTTTGTCATGCTATTCCCATTGTTCTCCCTCTCTGTGTTTTCAGTGCTGGCACAACACATTACAATGTTGGGCTTAAGCTGTCTGTTCCCTCTAACGCCCATAGTCCCGCCTACAGCCTTGCCCCCAGACTATAAAAAGTTACACCCTTCAGCTTCTAGTTACTGACATGAAGAAGGAACCAATCAGTTGTTCAGAAATGCATCCCGCCCCTCGTTACCTCATTGCCGATTTGCGGGTCAGGCTGGTTGTTGGTCTCCTCCTACTGACATCACTTCAGGGACTCGTATTCCACACTGATCCCGGCAGTACAGCGGATCTTTCTGTGTCTCCACTGCTGTGGCTTCCCTCTGCTGGCCAGGCTGGGACTTCTTATTGAGATCGGATCACCCCTGGGACCTCCATAAACACTGGGACCACCCTGAGGCCAGACCACCTTCCCCACACATACCCATGATGAGCTTTCATTCATCTGGTATCTTGTAAATGTTTTTTAACCCTTTGGGCTATTAAAGTCTTTTTAATGCTGCACTTAGAGGCGTCTCTTTTTTTTTTATGCTTGTTTTTATCAGAGATTGCTTCCCTCATTGAGTGCTGCCTTAGTGTATGAAGATCCCACGTTGCCTGAAATGTATCCATTCCTACTCCAGACAACTTTCTGCCCAGTCCTATTATTCAGAGTGCGCTACACACACACTTTTTACCAATGCTTTAAACTTTCTTCCTATGTTTTAATTTCTTTCAATTTCATATGGTGTACACATAGCTATATTCTAACGTAAATAATGTGGTGTAGTGGAGAATTGGTTTTCCCCTGACATACAGTGCATCCAGAAAGTATTCACAGCGCTTCACTTTTTTCACATTTTGTTATGTTACAGCCTTATTCCAAAATTGATTAAATTCATTTTTTTCCTCAAAATTCTACAAACAATACCCCATAATGACAACGTGAAAAAAGTTTGTTTGAAAGCTTTGCAAATTTCTTAAAAAAAATTTAAAAAAATACATGTACATAAGTATTCACTGAGCTCAAAATTGAGCTCAGGTGCATCGTGTTTCCACTGATTATCCTTGAGATGTTTCTACAACTTGACTGGGATCCACCTGTGGTAAATTCAGTTGATTGGACATGATTTGGTAAGGCACACACCTGTCTATATAAGGTCCCACAGTTAACAGTGCATGTCAGAGCACAAACCAAGCCATGAATTCCAAAGAATTGTCTGTAGACCTCCGAGACAGGATTGTATCGAGGCACAGATCTGGGGAAGGGTGCAGAAAATGTTCTGCAGCATTGAAGGTCCCAATAAGCACAGTGGCCTCCTCCATCCATAATCTTTGTCCTTTCCATCAGGTGTTTATCCTGGCACTTGTACTTCCCTTCCTTTTTGTTTACTTGTTCTCCCCTTGCTGTGTATGTGTATGTTTTTGTCATGCTATTCCCATTGTTCTCCCTCTCTGTGTTTTCAGTGCTGGCACAACATATTACAATATTGGGCTTAGGCTGTCTCCTCCCTCTCCCGCCCATAGTCCCGCCTACATCCTTGCCCCCAGACTATAAGAAGTTACACCCTTCAGCTTCTAGTTACTGGCATGAAGAAGGGACCAATCAGTTGTTCCGAAATGCATCCCGCCCCTTGTTACCTCATTACCGTCCAGGCTGGTTGTTGGTCTCCTCCCACTGACGTCACTTCCTGGACTCGTGTTCCATGCTGTTCCCGGTAGTACTGCTGATCTTTCGGTGTCTCCACTGCTGTGGCTTCCCTCTGCTGTCCAGGGTGGGACTTCTTGTGCAGCTCAGATAACCCGCTGGGACCACCTCAAACACTGGGACCACCCTGATGCCAGACCACCTTCCCCACCCCTTCCCATAATGAGCTTTCATTCATCTGATATCTTGTAAGTGTTTTTAACCCTTTGGGCTATTAAAATCTTTTTAATGCTGCACTTAGAGGTGCCTCTTTTTTGTTTGTAAGTTTAAAGCGTTGCACTTTCACAAATTCAATTGTTTTATTTAGCTTTGTTTTTAAAGTATATTTAATTAGTAGAACTTATGTTCAGTTATACCAGTGAATAATCAGGTTTTAACTTATTGCATGGGGTACTGCTGGAAAAATTTCCCCTCAAGTATCCCCTGGGTGATACAGGTATGCAGATTTCAAAAGAATACACAGGCAACCATAAAAAAAAATGTTTAAGCTGGAGTTACACTTTCAATGTACAATTTATGTGGCAAATCAAAAACAAAGGGTATGCCTGTGCAAATAACCTTTTATATAATAGCCTGACAACTACAAACAAAATTGCAATAACCACCTGATTGGGGGTTATATGACTATACCCCTTTGTAGGAAAACACATATAGGATTTTTTATTTATTTGTAAAATTTGTTTCTTGGATTTTATTGGTCTGTCAAAAATCCTATTTTCTTAGTTGTACAGTACAGGCCAATCTTAAACCATGGGTCGTCCAAAAGCAGTGTGCAACACAGCAATCAAGTACCAAAATGCACAGTTGAGTCAAGAATGCTCCTTAACACGGAAGGGAGGATCACACATCCTTTGGACCATAGGCGCAAATGATGACTTGTCTAACACCACCTACCAATAGTGGAGTGGGAAGCACAGTGAGGGAATTTGATTTCCTAAAAGAGTTTGTAGCTGGGAAGGTAGACTTTCAAAAGCACATACCACATCAAGATAGTGGAGAGAAATTTTCTTTGTATGTTTCAGTGCAGGACTCAGGATAGCTGAATTCTGAGACGTTGATGAGAAGTGGCCTTCCTCCATGAGTCCCCTGCATCTAAAGCAGTGTTTCCCAACCCAGTCCTCAAGGCACACCAACAGGTCATGTCTTCAGGATTTCCATTATTTTGCACAGGTGATTTGATTCACTGCCTTAGTAATTACCACAGCTGTTTCATCTGAGGGAAATCCTGAAAACATGACCTGTTGGTGTGCCTTGAGGATTGTGTTGGGAAACACTGATCTAAAGGGCATATAAGATTCCTACTCTGCCTGATAAGCTGGCATTTGCCATGAGAAATTTTACACATCTTTGGGTGAAATTTCATCACTTGGCTTGGTATCTGTGAACAGGTACAAATCGAAAACTGGAAAGCATTCCTTGTGTGGTACTGGTGACTTCCTTCTGCGTGAGAAGATGCTGGGCAGCAGCAAGACTAGAACCCAGGTTTAAGGGGGGGAGGAGCAAATTTGAGAGCAAGAAGCAGGAAGGAGGCATAATCTGAAACCCTAGTTTCTAGCCCCAGGAAATGAAACTCTGGACCAAAATGTCTGAGATTTCTGTAGACTAGAAGGATGAAAGACATCCCCCGCCCACTCTGAAAAGTAGGGGGGGCAACCCATCACAGAGAAAGGGGCTTGCAGCCAGACTTGGAAGACCATGCTTTCTGGAAAAAGCTTGTTTTAGACTTGGAGGCTTGTGGGAACTGAAAGCAACTTCCCTAGCCTCAGGAGTAGAAGGTCTACCTTCAGAAGTGCAAAACTTTTTCTGGGGGATCTCCTTGATCTACTTACCCAGGGAGGGATCAAACAGATGTTCTCCCTCAAACGGCAGATGCTTGAGGAGTTTCTCAAACTGAAATTCTGTTGACCATCATTTGATGCAAAGAATACGGAGAGTATGCTCATCCTGGAAATCTGAAGTGTATCTGCCAAGCCGCTCACGCAGAAGCATAAGGCCACAGATATAAACTCTAGTTGGTAATGAATAAAAGGAATATAATGATGTTATGATGGAGCAAGGGTCTCAGGCTATGCACTTTGTCCAGGCAGCAAGGGTCTGGCCAACTGGCATGGAAACTGTGGCATGTGGGTTGCATGTTGGGACCGGCCAAGGAAAAGGGGTCTTAAAGAGGGTGCCTAATCTTTTGTTCACTGGGTCCTTGAATACACAGGCACTGTAATTGGCTTATTTAGACAAGAGATTGCAGGGTCCACAACAGGAACTCTAGATTTATCCAAGAAGCTCTCCTCAATAGGATACTACCAATCAAAATATTTTGGTTGAGCACACTGCTGTTCAGGGTGAGGTTAGTTACTATGTCAGATGGGCTCTGATGGCAAGTAGACTGGAAAAGTTTCAGCAAGCTTGGGCAGTTATTGAAAGCCATATGTAGGAGGACCTTAGGTTGGGCAGACTCAGGCAAGGACAACTCATCTTGATGTGATTCCCTAACAGAAGAGGAAGAATTTTCCACATCTACCTCCTTCTCAGACACTGTGTCTGCAGCCAAGACAAAGTTAGAGACTGACTCAGGAGGAGAGACTGAAGAGGGTTGCTTGTGACCCCCGTTATATGTCCATTAAAGGACCAAAATTATGCCCATGAAATCAGACATTGTGGCAGAAAATTTCCCTCTAGATAAGTAGAAGGCTGTGCAGCTGAAGAACCAGCTAAGTGCCCAGAGGAAGGCAAGGAACCAGACTGGGGGCAATTGTCCAAATATAAGGTACTAGTGCCGTGTGGAAATATTTTACATAGTTTAGAAGGCTGAAAGAGAAGTCCATCCAGTTCAACGTACCAGGGTATGTATGTGTGTAGGTTTTTTATGCTCTAATAATTCCCATAGCCCTATATATTCTGCTTCCGAAGGAAGACATCTAAAAGTTTTTTTTAAGTTGTACCAATCCTTGGGGAAGGGGTAGACTACCACACTCCATGTCCCCCCTCCCCCAATCCCATAGTCTGAGCTAGCAAGGCCATCTGATTCCTTATCCCTATGTTTGTGATTTGCCATGTGCAGGTCAAAAAGGGTATCCAGAGGGGTACTCGCAACCTTTGCTGCTCTGAAGATGCTAAACCTTCTGTATCAGGAACTAATAAGGCTGCTGTTCCCAAGTAGATGTCCAGGGATCACAATGCTGTACTTTGGAGGGAACCTGGTGTTGCTGGTGCCAATCAAGTAAAGTTCACGCAGGGAAGGAAAATAGTGTGCACATGCTCAGTGAAGCAGTTGAGAATGAGGCTGCACAGTAGCACCAGATGTGTTCGATTTGTGCCAAAGGGAAAAAGATAGATGCCAACTTTAAATGAATGGCAACTCCCATCTATGGCTATGATACACTGTTTAAAGTGTTCCAGTCCAGTGTCCCTCAGTAGCAAAGGGATAGGGGTGCTAGCATCCTGAGGCAGATGTATATTGCATGAGCCCTGCATTAACCATGGCAGATGTATGGACAGGATACAAAGAATGAGATCTCAGCCTAGCTTTGCTCTCCATGGTTGGCATACCCCCAAAAAGGTTTTCAGGTAAAGGACACAGCTCTGGACCAGTATAGCACCCTGCAGCTAACCAAATGTGATGCATCATATGCCAAGGTGAGCACCCAACACAGGCTCCGGTCCGTAAAGCAACATTATAGGCCAGTCCTGTATCTTTATCTAAGTGGGGTCCAGGTCCTGTCCCCCCAAGGCTTAGCCAAAAAATCAATCAATCCAAAAGCTAAAAAAGGTGTCAGTGTACCTTTGATGCAGGCAAGAATCTTGATAGGAGAATCATCTAAGAAAAAGCCTCCAAAGAAAAAAGGGTAAGCTTCTTTCAGTAGAGAGAATAGTTCAATTACTTAAGGTCCCTAGCAAAAAGCTAAGGCTAGCTGGAAGCGGGAGGGGTGATAGATTTTCTTTTTGCCAGTGTACAATTACCTAAAGATAGCTGCATATAACCCATGACAAAGACTAAAGGTCCTGTACTGTGTGTCTGAAAAAAAAGTTCAGGCTGGAGTTACATATTAAATGTGCAATTTATGTGGCAAAGCATAAACAAATTGTATACCTGTGCAAATATAACATTTTATGTAATAGCCTGATAACTAAGAAAAATAATTATGTTTTTCTATTTAGCATCTTCAATTCAAACGGCAGACTCAAACACAGAGTGTGTTGACAACCCCGAGCTCGCCAATTGTGACCTAATTGTCTATGCTCAACTTTGTAACAACGAGTACTACAGCAGCTTCTGTTGCGCCAGTTGCTCTAAACATGGTTCAGGACACAGCCAAAGACGACACAGCGGCTGAGAGACTTCTCTGAAACATATTTGTGTTTATAACTATGACTAGGCTTAAGTGACCTTAATGCTCTTTTACCTGTGATTGGGCTCAATGAAAACAAAATAAATGGTGATTTTTGGATCCTTTTCGGACAATGTTATAACAAGCGGCATACAAATGTAAAGGGCGTATGTATCAAGTTTCCCAAATTGGTATTGTATTAAACAATGTAAACAATTGATATTATCTGACCATGATAACACTATACATAAATAGAGCTTTTTGGATAACCTCTGAATAGGTTTAGCAAAATGGAGAGCAAAACTGTTAACCTTACACCCTTTGATACATAATCCCTAAGATGTACAGATTCTAAAAGCATGTATGTTGTTTTATAACAGATTTAAATTACAAAGCGCTAGAGTGAGTATGTACTTATTTTGTTGGTCTGACTTTGATTTTTTTTTTTTTTTTTTATGTTTACTATAGACTACACTAGGACATGTTATACATCATCAACTATAAGACTAAACTCAAAGTTTATTTTGCTGATTTTCCATATTAAAGAGGCAAAATAAACGTATTTAACGTAAACCTGTAGGGAAAATGCTGCAATTCACTGAATAGCATTAGGGATGAAAAACTGGGCATCTTACAATTTTGCTTGCTTGTGGATTGTTAAATACTGCTGATATGGGCTCTAAAGCCCAAAATGAAAAAATATATTGTGCCTACACAGCAGCCATGTGCCATTATTACTGTTGGTACAGGATTCAAAAATGAAGAAAACAATTAAATTGATGCTTTAGACATAATTTACACTTTAATATATCAAACGCAAACTTTTCTTTTAAACCTTCCTTTTACTATGTGTATCCATTGTGATTGTTGTCCAGATGATTTTGACAGTACAGGGTGATTACTGGATTGTCAGCAAACATGCCAATTATCCAATTTTGGCTTAGGGGGGCTTAAACTGACCATAGGTTTATTCGGTTTACTTGCCCTGGCCATACATTTCTAACCATTTTGGTTAGTTAGCACAAGCTCTAAGTGTCAAAATTCCACAGTTATGTGTGGCTAAAATGCTTGAGATTATAATGGGATCATTTTCTGATGCAGTGGTCTTGCTATAAATGTTGATACTAACCAGACCATCTGACATTGCAGCAGTACCCAAGGCCAGCATAAGGGACTGGAGACAAAAAGAGGACCTATTCTTCAGTAAATGGAGGAACTAGCTTGAGGGGGGTAACAGTGTAAATAATATAGACAGTTAAAATGATAGATTCTATAATGCAGAAACATAATGCAAGGGTGGTGTTAATGTAAATAGTATTAAAATATGGCTTTTGTGAAGAGGTCCTTATTGTTTTTTTTTTTTATATAGTAATAAATCCTGCCTATAAATGTGTAGTGTACACAAAGGCAGCCTGTAGAGGTTTATACTAGTAATATAATTCTATTTGCTAATAATTTAGTGGGAGAGTACAATGTAGATGCACAATAGCGACCTACAACATTTTGCACCAAGCAATTGTTTTCCTTAATACATACTGAAGGAAGAATTATATAACGTTATTACGTTATAAGGACTCGTGTATAGAGAAAAGCTCAATAAACAGTGCATTCTGAAACTTAAAACAAATAAAACTTTGCAAGAATTCACATTAGCGCCATGTATTGTATTGTCTATGCAGTTTTATCACTCACTAAACAGCTATGCACCTACCACAATAAGTAACTCGTGATTAATTTTGTTTATTCCAATATAATACATTTACTAATAATTGTTTTTGCTGGATTTTAAAAACTTTAACAAACATTATATAACAAATGCATTATACAGCATGGCACTTTAGGCAATATTTATACATATTCATAAAAAGTGATAGATGTAGAGAGTCAGGGTCCTTTCACAGCACGTTGCACATAAAATACACTGAAAATGCACATGCATTTGCATGCACAATGCTTTGCGTTTATTTACATTACTGTGTTTTGCAGTGTAAACAAGCACATAGAAAACCATTGTTTTCTTGTGCCCTTGCACACAGTGTTTATCCAGTGCAGAAAACTGCAGGAACCTGGACATGAAATATACTAACGCTGGCTATAGATGGGTAGAATTTCAAACAAAAATTCTTACAAAAAGAATGCTCTAAGAAAGTTTGTTCAGTTTTCTAGACTTGTGCATGGCTAAAAAATTTGTGTTTTTTTTCATTTTTGGAAATTCAAAAAATACGGAATTCAGAAATTAAAAAATTCGGAAATCTGAAATTCGAAAATTTGCGGTAATTCGGAAATTTGGCAATCGGAACAGCCGAAAATCTGAAATTCAGAAATCCGAAGATTCGAAAATAACTAAAACATTTGAAATAATAATTAACTAATAGGTATTAGAATTTCCTTGAAAGTTTGGCTGTTAGTGAACTTAAATATGAAATTTATCACTAATAGCCATATTTTCAAGAGCATTCCAATACCTATGATTTAATAGTCATTTATTATTATTTCAAAGGTTCTTTCTTATTTCCGAATATTGGAAATTTGGAAATAAGGAAGAACATTTGAAATAATACGTTATTAATTTATGATTTTAACTTCTTATAAATTATAATAAGCTATTATTTCAAATGTTCTTCCTTATTTCCGACTTTTGCAGTGTGTGACTGTATATATGCATACTGTATTGTGTACTCAGTGTGTATATATTGTATGTATACTGTGTGTATACATACAATATACACCCAGTATACACACACATACATACAGCATGGATATATACAGTCACACACTGCAAAAGTCGAAAATAAGGAAGAATACTTGAAATAATAATAGCTTATTATAATGTATAATAAGTTACAATAATAAATCATTAACTTATTATTTCAAATGTTCTTCCTTATTTCCGAATGTCCGAAATTCGGAAATAAGAAAGAACATTTGAAACAATAATAGCTTATTATAATTTATAATAATGTAAAATAATAAATTAATAACTTATTATTTCATATGTTCTTCCTTATTTCCGAAATTCGGAAATAAGAAAGAACATTTGAAATAATAATAAATAACTATTCAATTATAAGTATTGGAATTTCCTTGAAAGTTTGGCTGTTAGTGAACTTAAATATGAAATTTATCATTAATAGCCATATTTTCAAGAAAATTCCAATACCTATAATTTAATAGGTATTTATTATTATAAATAATATTATAAATAAGGAAGATCATTTTTTCCGAATTTCGAAAATAAGGAAGATCATTAATAAATAAATGATAAAGTGATTAATGTATTATTTTAACTTATTATAAATTATAATAAGCTATTATTATTTCAAATGTTCTTTCTTATTTCAGAATTTTGGAAATTCAGAAATAAGGAAGAACATTTCAAATAATAAGTTATACATGTATTATTTTAACTCATTATAAATAATAATAAGCTGTTATTATTTCAAATGCGCTTTCTTATTTCAGAATTTCGGAAATTCGGAAATAAGGAAGAACATTTGAAATAATAAGTTTTTCATTTATTATTTTTTTTTTAAATCATATTTTATTTGAGTTTTATCTTTACTAGATACAAAGTAAGACATGTCAATAACTGTTACATATACATATTTCTTTGGAGGTAACCTTTTGCGAATAAAGTTTACAAGAAGGAATAAAGGCTTAAAGGCTTTAAGACTTTAT
>BLSH010552895.1:576805-594279 GCA_018402905.1 Glandirana rugosa | reverse complement strand
TATTTCAGAATTTCGGAAATTCGGAAATAAGGAAGAACATTTGAAATAATAAGTTTTTCATTTATTATTTTAACTTATTATAAATTACAATAACCTATTATTATTTCAAATGTTCTTCCTTATTTCCGACTTTTGCAGTGTGTGACTGTACATATTCATGCTGTATGTATGTGGGTGTGTATATACTGTGTGTATATTGTATGTATACTGTGTGTATACATACAATATACACACAGTGTATACACACTCACATACCTACATACATACAGTATGCACATATACAGTCACACACTGCAAAAGTCAGAAATAAGGAAGAACATTTGAAATATCAATAGCTTATTATAATTTATAATAAGTTAAAATAATAAATTAATAACTTCTTATTTCAAATGTTCTTCCTTATTTCCGAAAGAACAGAATAAGAAAGAACGTTTGAAATAATAATAAATAACTATTAAATTATAGGTATTGAAATTTCCTTGAAAGTTTGGCTGTTAGTGATCCATTTCATATTTAAGTTCACTAATAGCCATATTTTCAAGAAAATTCCAATACCTATAATTTAATAGTTATTTATTATTATTTCAAATGTTCTTTCTTATTTCCGTATTTCTGAATTTCGGAAATTCGGAAATATGGAAGTACATTTGAAATAATAAGTTATAAATGTATTATTTTAACTCATTATAAAAAATAATAAGCTATTATTTCAGTGTGTGACTGTATATATGCATACTGTATGCATGTATGTGTGTGTATACTGGGTGTGCATATGCTGTGTGTGTGTATATTGTATGTATACTCTATATACACACACCCACATACAGTATGCATATATACAGTCAAACACTGCAAAAGTCGGAAATAAGGAAGAACATTTGAAATAATAATAGCTTGTTATAATTTATAATAAGTTAAAATAATAAATTAATAACTTCTTATTTCAAATGTTCTTCCTTATTTCCGAAATTCGAAAATAAGAAAACATTTGAAATAATAATAAATAACTATTAAATTATAGGTACTGGAATTTTCTTGAAAGTATGGCTATTAGTGATAAATTTCATATTTAAGTTCACTAACAGCCAAACGTTCAAGGAAATTCCAATACCTATAATTTAATAGTTATTAGTTAGTCATTATTTCAAATATTCTTACTTATTTTCAAATTTTTGGATTTCCGAATTTCTGAATTTCGGATTTCCGAATTACTGCAATTGCCGAATTACCGTGATTCAGAAATTAAAAATTCGGAATTCTTCCGAATTGCCGAATTTTGCAAAATTTGGTAAATACGAAATTCGGAACGAAATGAATTGCACAAGCCTACAGTTTTCTAATCAATAGAGCAGGGTTTCTCGACCAGGGTTCCTCCAGAGGTTGCTAGGGGTTCCTTGAGCAATGGTCAATTTCTACCTCTCAGATAAATTCCCAATGATACCATTGATCCTTATAGCCATCTGTAAGGGGGGGGGGTAATTCTTCCCAATGACCAAAAGTGTAAGGAGCATTCTTTCCATTGGCCATCACACTAATGTATCATGAGTTGTAGATTTTTAATTTTTAGCAGGAGATCCCCGAGACCAGAGAATTATTTCAAGTATTCCTTGGTGTTGAAAAGGTTGAGAAAGGCTGCAATAGAGGGTCAAACTGACATTTATTTTCAGCCGCAGTTATAAGAAAATTTGAAGGACCAACCAGTATGAAATTTTCTTTTAAAATTAATTTTCAACAGTGTATGTGTTTTTTTGTTCCGTAAATTCCATTTATTCCAGAATCAAATGTTAAAAGCAAACAAAATGTTTTTGAAGTACATTTCAATGTTCAGAAAATGTTCATATAAATTTTCCTAATTATTTTCATTTGAAATGTTATCCATCTACAGCCAACTTAACAGAACAGTATGAAATGATTTATAGCATACCTTCCACATCTAATGCAACCAGACCTGTGCAGAAACCTCTAAGAAGCTCTACTAATTAAAAAAGAACAGTTGCCGATATGGCTTTTTCAGTCTTAAGCCCCGTAAACACGGGCCAAATGTCGGGAGACATCGGCGGCTTATAAAAAAAGGCTGACATTTGGCCCGTGTGTATGTTGGTCCAAATGGCCGACTTCTGTCGGACGTGCATGCTGGAGTATCAGCAGCCAACCGACTACAGATCAGCGCTCTCAGCCAATGGCAGAGAATGCTGATTGGAGTGTTCTGGCGGGGGGCCGTCCTCCTATCAGAACACAACAGCTGGGGGGAGATCACTGAACTAACGCCAGATGGTTAGTAGTACAGCGGCTCTGACCATAGCTGGCAGTCTGGTGTGTACCAGGCTTTACGAAAACAGTGATAAGCTAAATTAATCGAAGTATTAAAATAAATAATTATTGTAAATGTATGTAATTTGGCTTATTTTCAGTCTGAATAGGGATAATACAAATAAAATGCTATCTCCACTTACTAGAGTATATAATTACGGTGCATATAAATATTCTATTATGAATAAACACACAATGCTATCAAAGTACACTTGTACTAGCCATGTTGTATACCAACAGTGACTGTGTATAGTAATTGGAGTGCACAGGAGGTACAAATATGTACTATGCATGCGGTGTAGACTATACATACTGTTCATGCTAAATCCATGTATCTAGTATATTTGCTTTCAATGTCCTCTTAAAAGAAATTTTAGCCTAAAATAAAACAACTAGTAGTATAAATTTAATATTTTGGATGCAACATGTCACTACAGAATCTGAGGACATTTTACACTGGAAAACAAAAATTATTAGCATTCAGCATTAGAACAGATTGTTTGTCTCCTAAAGTAAAATAACTACATTTGTTTGTTATACAGGTTTCTGTAGAATATAAGGGAAATGGTGATCAGTTTTAATATAGGTGTATGATAATCTAATTGCATACATAACATTGTTGGTTTAAGAATTTTACTATGTGTTTAGGTTTTAAAACAAAGATATTTCTTAAATATAAAATCGTTCTTTCATGAAATGTGATTTTGTAATATCTGTACTGTACATGTGTAAACATGTTATTAACTTGAACAAAACATTTTCAAAATGAGGTGTTCCAACCATTATTAAATTTGAACATTCCTTAAGGGTTTCTACAAACAGTTTAAAAATCCAATCTGGCATGCACTGTGGGAAGAGGTTGGTTTTCATTGCTTCAGAAGCAAGGCAGCACAGCCCCTTCCTTGGAAACAGACTGAACACAGGTTTAGTCGGGTTCTAGTCCTGAACACATTTTACTATCCCATGTGTGTTAGCATCACTGAGTAAAGCCTGATTCACACCTGCGCATTTTTAATGCTTTTTGCATTTTGCAGATTTGCTTTACAGAACATGTTCCGTAGGGAACCATCTTAAATGGGCTGTAGAACAAATCTGCAAAAAGCACTAAAAATGCATAGGTGTGAATCAGACCTAACAGTTCCCTTTTTCTACAATGAGGGCTAAATTCAGAATGGCAATGGGCTCCAAAAATCTTTCTATAAAATATATATAGCCCATTTAAGTTTATACCATCCCTAATCTTGGAAGTAGCAGACATTTTAGCACATGTCAACACTGCCAGTCTAGCTTGATTTTCATGAAAGTAGCTGTTGTGTCTTTCCCAAGCTGCCGGTCCCCTGACAATTCAGAGAGCTTGTGAATATCTTTCTGGGTTGTGTGGGGCTTCTTCTCTTGCTATATATTACCTTCCCATTTTAAGGATTTTTAAAATACCTTTCTACTAAATCTTTTTAGTAAGAATTGACAAACAATGGCTAGAAACATACAGATAAGGACTAATCTCAGTTATTTTACAAAACACATTCTTGGCTATTATAGATCTCGAGGCTTGTTAGGATAAATAAAGCAAATGTGTCCTTTGACAGATTTAATAAAAACACACATTTTCATTAATTAATGATCACTGTGCCTTTGCTTCTAGCTTAGAATGTTATCTGTGCTAACTTTCCCGATCTCTCTTATATGTTAAATTTTTGCATACATTGAAGCCCAACTTCACGAAACCTAAAAATTTTACCTTGCAGTGGGGCTGTGCTGTGGCAGGCAGTACTCCCCTGTGCTTCAGCAGTGGACTATCCGACTGTGTCCTCATGACTGCTGTGAACCCTGCATTAATCTTAACCCCTTCCCACCAAAGGGTAAAACAAATGTTAAAGGGGTTGTAAACCCTAAAGGTTTTTCACCTTAATGCATTCAGGTGAAAAACCTCCTGAAGTGCACCAGCCCCACAGAGGCTCCCTTTTACGTACCTGAACCCGGGATTTCCCGCGCCGGGGATGAGCAAACTCTTTCCAGCTGGTGTCTCGGGTCCTGATTGGATAGATTGATAGCAGCGCAGCCATTGGCTACTGCTGCTGTCAATCAAATCCAATGATGCGGGAGCTGGGGGCAAGTCGATTCCTGCTGTCTGTGTAAATAAACACAGCAGCAGGACACGGGAGTGTGCTCGCACGGGTGCCCCGAGGGAGAGCGCTTCTCCGTCGGGACACTCAATGCGGGGAGGAGCCAGAGTGCTGCTGAGGGACCCCAGAAGAGAAGGATCGGGGCCACTCTGTGCAAAACCGCTGCACAGGGGAGGCAAGTATAATGTTTGTTATTTAAATTAAAAAGAAAAAATGAACCTTTACAACCCTTTTAATGTCTATGCACATTTTTGCAACTTTGACATGTGTAAGTAAAACTGTACATAATCCCACAACTACTTTGTGTATCCATGTGGATTATACCTTGTTTTTTCAGGACAAATTGGGCTTCCTTTTGCTGTTAAATGGTAATGGATATCTCCTGATTTTTTTTTATCAAAGGAAACTGGTCAAAATAGTAAAAAATATATATTATTTTTAAATTTAGCTGTATATTTCTTGCTATTACCATAATTTACCTTCAAAGAACAACCCCAAATAAATTCTCCTGCTCCTGACGATTGCAGCAATACCACATATGCGGTATTGTTGTTGTTTGTATCCGTAGTAGGGCCCCACACCACAATGGTGCATATTTTTCATTGTTCTTATACTGCCTAAAACACACTGACACTAATTTACATTTTTTCTTTTTGAAATTCTACCCAAAATATGCTGACTGTGATGTTTGACCCCGACCTTGATACTAACTCTGGCAAAACCATGATCTTGTTAATTTGTTTTTTCTTTTTTTTTTTTCTTACCCATTCTTTTTTTAATTTACAGCTTCATCTCCTGCAAGGAGAGGCAGACACAACATATCTTTCTCTCCATGTAGAAGAGGTAGTAAATACAGGGGCAAGCTTACAGTGACTGAGCACTGTGATTGCCAATCAGAGGCCATCACAGCAATCAGGTAACCGGGAACTGGGAGTCCCAGGTCCCAATCGCTAGTAGGATACCCGGGGCTCTCAGCCCTATGGAAAAATATCCACTTCTGTGAGGCCGCATATATGCGTACGGTCAGCAGGAAGGGGTTAATGACTTTAGAGAACCTTAGACCTAGGCACGAGGAGAAGAAGCTGCAGAGACCACTCTAGATGTGCCCCAGAGCCTGTAAAAGCAGAGGATCAGGTAACTAAACCTAGTTCAAGCGCAGCCCCATTGCAAGGGAGAATGTTTAGGTTTTGTGCATTTGCTCCACTTTCTCATCAACTCATCGCTGTGACATATTTGCCTGTCGAATTCAGACACATAAAAAGCCAATTCACACATAAAAACAATACTCAAAACCAGTTATCACCTTTATTATCTTCTTACAATGCCTGTAACATATTCATTTTATACATACAATCATCATGAACAAAGCCCTTGGGCAAGTTTACACAGTTCTCTGTATGGTTTAAATATAAATTAAATATGTTTAATTATATATAAATATAGTTTACTCTTGTAAAGAAGAAATTTGAAGCCTGCCATTGATTGTCAGATAAACCATAAATGTGTTGGTATAGTATGACGAATTTCAGACAACCATACATAAAAAAATTTGATATTAAGTTTTACTATGATAGCAGAGAAAAACTGAGTTAGACTTACCAGAAACCCCTTTTCTGGGAGTTTTCCAGGACAGCCTGAGACCTTGGGCTTCTGCTAGCAGGACAAGAAACATGTTACCCCCATCAGAATAAAGGGGCGGTCCTCCAGGCCCCACCTCAGTAAACCTCAAGAACCGTAGGACATATCTGAAAGACATAAGCATATACATAATACCAGACAAAACCGGGAGGGAATCCTGCTGTCTTGGAAGACTCCCAGAAAAGGAGTTACCGGTAAGTCTAACTCAGCTTTTCTCTAAGCGTCTTCCAGCCTATGAGACGATGAGCCAGAACTTACCAGTCTAGGGACCAATGCTTGGAGGACGTTATGCCCAAATGCCTGCTCCTGTGTTGATAGGAGATCCAGGCGATAGTGCTTGACAAATGTAGAGAAACTTGACCACGTGGCTGCTCTACATATCTGCTCTGGGGATGCACCTGCCTTCTCAGCCCAAGACATAGACAGAGCTCTAGTAGAGTGTGCATTTGCAAATGGTGGAGGGACCTTTTTCTTACCATAAGCCACAGAAATTGCTTGTTTTATCCATCTAGCTAAAGTACCTTTGGAAGCCCCCTTTCCTTTATGGGGCCCCGAAAAAAGTACAAACAAAGCATCTGTTTTCCTAAAGGTTTTAGAAACCTCTTAATAAGCAACAACAATTCTCCTGACGTCCAGGAGGCTGAATTTCCTTTCTTTTTCTCCATTTGGAGAGTTACAGACTTTTGGGAGTATAATATCCTGTGACTTGTGAAACCTACTGCAGACCTTTGGTAAAAAAAAACCTGGGTTGGTCTTCAGCACTATTCTATCTTCAATAACAGTAAGGAAGGGTTCTCTTACCGAAATGCCTGAAGTTCACTAACTCTGCGAGCTGAGGTTATGGCCACCAACAGAACTGTCTTCAAGGTCAGAGACTTGACTGAAGCACTCTCCAGGGGCTCAAATGGAGGTTCCATAAGTGCCTGGAGGACTAGGGATAAATCCCATTTAGGACATGATTTAATCGGCACTGGTTTCGATTTAGAAATGGATCAAAAAATCTAGTTATAAAGTGATCTTCCCTGATAAAAGCCCACTTGCAAAAATTCCTAAATAGAGGGAATATCCTGTGCTTTCCTCTGATTCTCTATCAACCAAGAATTTAATCTTTTCCAGTGCTTGCTGTAAATCGCCCTCGTACTGGCTTCCTGCAATTGATTAAGGTCTTTGCAACCTTATCAGAGAAACCCTGTGCGCTTAGTACCTTTTCTTCAGATACCAAACTGTCAGGTTTAACAAGGTTATGTGAGGGTGAGGAACTGGCCCCTGGAAAAAGCAAGTCCTGTCTCACTGGAAGTCTGAGAGGGGGTTCTGACACTAGTCCCTGTAGAAGAGAAAACCATGGCCTCTTGGGCCAAAATGGAGCAATCAGGACTGTCTGCTCCTGCAAAAATTTCCAGAGAACTTTCGGAATTAGTCTGACTGGAGGAAACGCATAACAGAGATTGAATGTCCAGGGATTTGTGAGTGCATTGATCCCCAGACATTGATCTGTTGAATTCAGAGAGAAGAACCTCTTTACTTTGTGATTGTCCTGCCATGCGGATAATACCATATCCCACACCCCCCACCATCTTGTGATGTTTGCAAAAACTTCCGGATGTAAGGACCAGTTGTCCCAAAGCACCTGGAAGCGGCTGAGGTAGTCCGCCAGACTGTTCTGTTTCCCCTTTAAGTGAACCGCTGAAATGGTTGCCAGGTTTTTCTCCGCCCAGGACAAGATCTGCTGAGCTATGAGCTGAAGTGTCCAGCTCCTTGTGCCCCCTTGCTTGTTGATGTATGCAACAGACGTTGTTTGAACGAATCTGAAGGTTGTGGCCTAAAATTTCTCTTTGAAAAGCCACTAAGGCCCTTAGTACAGCAAGAAGCTCCCTCGGTTTGAGGAAGCTGCTGCCTCTCTTGGGGACCACTTCCCCTGAACTACCTTGTTGTCTAGGTGAGTTCCCCATCCCCAGGCACTTGCATCTGTTGTGATCCTGCAGGAGATAGGGAGGGACCATGGTAACCCCTTTGTGAGGTGTAGGTGAGACCTCCACCCTAACAGATCTTGCTTCACTCTGGAAGGAATTCTGATTCTCAAATCCCGGGATTCTGAGAAGCCACCCCAGCTCCTGAGCAAAATCTGCTGAAGTGGTCTCTGATGAAATCTTGCCCACTGAACTGCAGGAAAACAAGACGTCATCAGACCCAGGACATCTATCTTAGGCATATCCACCTGTTTGTTTGCAAGGCTGATACTTCCCGCATTACCTTTGATCCCTTTTCCTCTGGTAGGAAGATCCTTTGGGATATTAAACAGATTTCTTACCCCAGATAGGTTACCCTTTGAGTTGGAATAAGGGAAGATTTCTCCCTGTTGAGAAGCCATCCCAGAGACCAGAGAGAATCTTGTACTACCAATAGAACTTCCTCCAACCCCTGGAACGTCTTTGCCACAATCAGCAGGTCGTCCAGATAAGGGATAACCATGATTGCCCTCAGCCTTAGCGGTGCCAGAGCTTCTCCCAATATTTTGGTGAGAAGCCTTGGGGCTGAGGACAGCCCAAATGGGAGAGCCTGGAACTGGAAGTGCTTTACACCTTATCCCAATTGGACTGCTAACCTTAAGAACTTCTGGGAAGCAGAGTGTATCGGGACATGCACATATGTGTCCCTCAGATCCAGGGTAACCATGAAGCATCTGGGAAAAAGCAAATTTCTGATTGAGAATATCATCTCCATTTTGAAGTGCTTGTACCGGATTGAATTGTTCAGAGTACGAAGATTCAGAATTACCCAATACTTTCCCGAAGGTTTCCTTACCACAAAAATGTGGGAATAGAACCCTTTTCCCTCCTCCTTCCGGAGCACCAGAACTAGTACCTTCTGGTCTACTAGGTCCCCTATTAACAGACCCAGGGCTGTGGCCTTCACCTGATCCCTGGGAGTGACTGTTACTAACATTCTCTCAGGAGGCTGGGAAGAGAACTCCAACCTGTACCCGCTGGCCACCAAGTCTCTGATGAAAGGACTTGAGGTGGCCCTTACCCACTGTGGGATGCCCTTAGTTTTCCCCCCACTGGAGCACATGAGCCATTGTGATTTGGCTGGCTGCTGGGGAGGGTTAAACAGCACACCTCCTCTACCACTGCCTTTATGGCCAGTCCAATGTTTTTTTTTTGGACCTCCCCCCTTTTTCACCCGGCTCCTGCTGCCTGCTTTGGCCACAGGAAGCCCGCATAGCCTCAGTTTAGAGGCTGCGTCCCCCGACCAGGATTTTAGCCATAGACTTCTTCTACCCGAATTGACCAAAACTGAAGTTCTTCCTGCCATTCTAAGAGTCCGCAAGAAAACTTGCAGCTTTGTGGAGGAGAGGAAAAGATTTTAAAATCTGCTCTCTGGATGTACCTGCAGTTAAGTGTGTCTGAATCTGCGTTATCCAAACCCCTAGGTTCCTGGCCACGCAAGTAGAAGCCAGGGCTGGCTTAAGACTCGTGATAGAGGAAACCCATGCTCTACATAACAGTATATCCCCTTTCTTATCCATCGGATCTTTCAGCACCCCTATGTCGTCGAACGCTAGATCCGAGTTCTTTGAGACGTTTGACAGAGGTGCATCGAGCTTAGGATGTTTATTATAAGGTAGGCCACTGTCTTCCTCAAACTGGAACCTCCTCTTCAGGTTACCTGAAAAAAACTGCTTTCTCTCTGGATTTTCCCATTGTAGCTTGATTGTATCTAGCAGGGAACTATGTACCGGGGAAAATGTAGCCTTTTTCTTGTGCATACCTTCATACAAAAGGTCATGCTTAGAAAGCTGCAACTTCTCCTCCTCCATACCGAATGCTGTGTATATGGCTTTCAATAAGTCATCCACATCATCTAAAGACAATTTATATCTTGAGCCTCTGTTAGAATCTCTATCCCTGGGCTCAGTCTCTGACCCTGACTCCTCCTCTGAAGATTGGGCAGAACTAGCCTCCCCCTCCCATTCACTCTCGGCACTCTGAGCAGGAACCCCAGAGCCCGTCGGGGTCTTCACCGAGGGGGCGTCCTTTGAAGGGACCTGGATCTTTTCAATTAGCATTCTGAATGAGCTAAAGGTAGATTTCAGCTCGTCTCTGACAGAGGTCAGCATCTTCTGACATGACACAGCTGGGTCATCCTTAACCAAATTGTCAATGCATGCGCGGCAAACTGGCTTAGTCCAAGAGGAACCAAGCTTGCTTGCGCATACAGCACACTTTCTTTTTGGTGTCTGCATTTGGGCTTTGTCCTGTGTCTTGGTATGTAACAGAGAAAAACAAAATGCCCCATCTGTAAATCTAGCGCCACAACCATACTCCATATCACCCCTGTGTTTGGAGCTAAGAAAGGTGCACCCTTCACCGAGTCCCCCAAGGTACAAGGGTATAAAAGAGAAGTTCCTCCCCAGGATGCGCACAGATCAACTAGCCCGGCTTACGTGGGAGGTGCTGGTGTTGGAGCTTGTTTCCGC
Organism: Glandirana rugosa; assembly: GCA_018402905.1. NCBI lineage: Eukaryota > Metazoa > Chordata > Amphibia > Anura > Ranidae > Glandirana > Glandirana rugosa. The sequence goes on along the minus strand of BLSH010552895.1, from coordinate 583,731 downwards.
CGCCTGTGCGGGTACTGCACTAGCCTCCATGCTGCCTTGGTAGTCCTGACGGAGCCTCTGCTGACTCTGACCGCATGCACCAGCCAGGCAGCGTGTTCCGTTCTGCGCCTTTAAAGGATACTGGAAGCTATCTCCGGTGCCCACTGATGACGTCAGCGGCTCTCAGAAGTGACCCGCCTGGTACTTCCTTCCGGCTGCTTGGAGCGCAAATGCCCCACCCCCTCCACGGCTTTCTGTCCTTTTCCCTGCACTGCAGCCTGGCTGATGGCAGAGAAGGAAGCCGCACGGCTGTACCGTTTGTGCGATGGTGGGGGTGGAATCTCACCAGCAGTCATGGCCTTCACCAGGCACTGAGGAACGGACCAGCAGCGGATGCTCTTACCCCCTCTGGCACTAGAGCAGTGAAGGAGATATGCTTACCAAGGTAAATTCCCCTCTTTATGTCCCAAAAAAAAAAGCTCTTGCTGAGCTTAGGACACCAAGTTCCATGGAACATGTTACCTCCCGTCCAGAGGAAACACAAATACTGAAGTGGGGCCTGGAGGGCCGCCCCTTTATTCTGATGGGGGGGTAACATGTTTCCTGTCCTGATAGGAGCCCAAGGTCTCAAAGGCTGTCCTGGAAGACGCTTAGAGAAAACTAGTTTGACTTATCAGTAAAATCCTTTTCTGGGAGTACATTACAGGACACAGAATCAGTCTTAGCTCATGGAATGCCAAAACTCTGTGTAAATGAGGGATGGGCACCACAGCAAACAAATGCTAACAGGCCCACGTAACCAATGGGTCAAGAGAATGGCTTGACAGAGGTCAGTATAGCTTGAAGCACATTACGACAAACTTGCACAGCACATACAATCATCACAAAAGGGGAGAGAAATGTTTTGTAGCAGGACAGCGAGGGGGAAAGACAATATCCTGGTTAAGGTGGAAGAAGGAAACTACCTTAGGCCTCGGACCTTAAAACAACCTCATTACTATGTACAATAAAACGGCTCTGTACAGGATAAGGCTGCTAACTCAGAGACTTGCCTCACAAAGGTGACAGCAATGAGAAAGGCAGCCTTGTGAGTGAGTGTAGTGATGAATATCCCTGATAGGTTTAAAGGGGAGTTCCTGAAGGACCAACAGAACCAGGGTGAGATCCAATGGTGTCACTGGGGAGTGTATAGGGGAGCAAGGTGAATGACACCTGGCACAAAGGGTGAGAAACAAGTAGTCTTTGAAAAAAATGCTATGCCCAAGATAACAACCCTTGATATTACTCAAAGCCAAATACAGATATAGACCATAGTAATAAAACCTGCAGCGCTGTATGTTCAAGTGCACACTACCATCTATAAAGGTATGAGCAAAGTGTCTATATGGTATCAAAGCTATCATTTCATAAGCTTGAATTCATAAAGGTATCACAGTGAGATGAAAGTGTAAATGAAGGAAATCATCCACCATCACTCCAAAGATGCAGCCTCTTTCAAGAGAAATTTGGCCGGTATAATATGTGGCCAAATGGCGCAGTTAGTAAATTCCAGGTAAGGCAAATATGGCAATCTCCAATATGTACACCACTCCAGGATCCAGCTATACAATGGCCAACAGATTCCTCTTCAAATCAGCATGTATCATATTGGGAGAAAAAAAACAAGGCCAGCCATAACATGATCGCAAACTATTCGATCAGCAAATACATAAAGTGGCCAAAAGTGGTATTTTATACATTTAAAAAATTGTATACAAAAATATAAGAGATTTTTATTAATATGCCTTTTATAAGAAACATCCCATAGAGGCAAACTACACACAAGAGACAGCGTCATCTTGTAGTAGGTTAACAAAAGTACATCACAACTCTAAATAAATGACATAAGACAAAGTACAAGCAAAAATAGAAATTACATTTTTAACTTTTTGTCTGTAATTTCTACATATGATAAATAACTATCAAAGCCTAAAATATTATCATAAAAGACAACAACAATACTGGAGACCTGTTAATTATTGTTAATAAAAGGTGTTCACTGTTGTTAATAAAGGCGTTCACATCCCATTCTATGTTCAGTCCATATGGGACATAAGATTTTAATAAATAAATCAATTTAGTTTTTAATCTGGCTATTTCATGCCTAATAAGTTCACTCCCAATTGGGGAGACAATCTTATCTATGACCAGGAATAAAGTCCCTTCCAGGTTGTTATTGCGGTGTAACGCATAGTGTTTTGACACACTGTGGTTAAGAAACCCTTTACTATATTTACAATGTGTTCATTAAATCTGGTTTGTAACATGCGTACTGTGTCCGACATACTTAAGGCCACATGGACATTGTACTATATATGCTACATTTGGCGTGGTACATGTAATAAAAGGTTTAATTTGATATGAACTAAAGGTGCATTTAGATTAAGAAGTATCAAATTTCCTACACTTATGAGCATTAATTCGATAGGCTCCACATATCTTACATGGATAGTAACCTCTATAGCGTTAAAAAATAAAAAAAATACTGTTTTTGTTAGGGGGTTGCACTACATTGAGGGCTACACTCAACCTCAAAGGTGGAACCCCTCTATATACAACTGCTGGGACCTCCGGCTCGCTAAACATTGTCATATTTGATCATTCCCAATGTTTCTGCAGAATCCTCTTAATGGCAAAGTGTTGTATGGAGAAGGTGGTAGAAAATGCATGGTTAAAGTTAGAGTGGGGATCCGTCCCCACCGCTAACTTGGGCCGCAACATATCCTCCCTATTCTTACTATCCACTTCCAAAAAGGCCTCATCCAAATCATTAGCGCAATAGCCCCTATTTAGGAATCTCTATCTAAGATGGCCAGCTTCCTGAAGGATGTTATCACAGTTTGTACAATTCCTTTTCAGCCTATAAAATTGGCTTTTTGGCACAGATTTAAGCCAAGCAGAATGATGACAGCTTTTAACCTCAGTGAACCCATTCCAGTGCATTTCCTTAAAGAATGTAGAAGTCACTGATTGACTGTCCAAAATTCTAATATTCAGATCCAAAAAATGGATCTCCTCTACTCATGTTGCAAGGAAATTCCTTGATCATTACCATTCAGGAATTCCATAAAGTTATTCAAAGAATCAAGGTCACCCTTCCACAGGACGACGACGCCATCTATATACCTTTTCCAGAGCACCAGTTCAGGTCTGTTCTCCTTATAGATGATGTCCTCCTCCCACTTGGCCATACACAGATTGGCTGTGTTGGGCGCAAACTAGGCCCCATGGCCACACCTTTGTTCTGAAGAGAACGTGAGCCATTAAACCAGAAGTAATTATGCAAATTATGCAAAGTCCAACAGCGAGAGAACAAATTCCCGCTGTGAAACGCAAAGGATGGCATCCCCTAGTAAATAATATTCTACTGCCTCGCGACCATGCTGATGTGATATTATCGTATACAACAATGATACGCCTGCTGTTGCTAAAATATAGGAGTCCTTCCAAGTGATAGAACCAAGGATATTTATGACTTGGATGGTATACTTACAAAAAATGAAGGCGTATTCACCACCAGTGGTTGCAAAAACGTGTCAGTATACCTATCCACCCTAGAAGTCACCGAGTCAATACCACTAATTATCGGTCTGACGGGGGGTTGGGTGGATTCTTATGTGTTTTGGGTAGGTAATAGATGACTGGCACACAAGGAGCTACTGGGGCCAAAAACAAACTCTTCTTCTTATTACTGATCTTATGCGTATAGCCCTAATCAACAATATTCTGCAATTCCCTCTTAAATTTTGTAGTAGGTTTACCATTCAGGAGGGAATAGGTTTCACGGTCTGATAACAATCTAATCATGTCAGAGATGTAGGCATCGTGATCCAAAATCACTATGCCCCCTCCCTTATCTGCAGGACATACAGTATCTCACAAAAGTGAGTACACCCCTCACATTTTTGTAAATATTTTATTCTATCTTTTCATGTGACAACACTGAAGAAATGACACTTTGCTACAATGTAAAGCAGTGAGTGTACAGCTTGTATGACAGTGTAAATTTGCTGTCCCCTCAAAATAACTCAACACACAGCCATTATTGTCTAAACCGCTGGCAACAAAAGGGAGTACACCCCTAAGTAAACCTTTATTTTCCAGGACTGGCTTAACCCTCTTGGGCATGGAGTTCACCAGCACTTCACAAGCTGCCACTGGAGTCCTCTTCCACTCCTCCATGATGACATCATGGAGCTGGTGGATGAGGATGCCCCACAGATGCTCAATAGGGTTTAGGTCTGAAAACATGCTTGGCCAGTCCATTACCCTCAGAATCTCAGATTCTGAGATTCTTTAGCAAGGCAGTGGTTGTCTTGGAGGTGTGTTTGGGGTCTTTATGTTGGAATACTGCCCTGCGGCCCAGTCTCCGAAGGGAGGGGCTCATGCTCTGCGGCCCAGTCTCCGAAGGGAGGGGATCATGCTCTGCTTCAGTATGTCACAGTACCTGTTGGCATTCATAGTTCCCCCCCAATCAACTGTAGCTCCCCAGAGCCGGAAGCACTCATGCAGCTCCAGGCCATGACACTCCCACCATCATGCTTGACTGTAGGCAAGACACACTTGCCTTTCTACTGCTATAACCAAATAAGTTTATCTTGGACTCATCAGACCACAGGATATGGTTTCAGTAATCCATGTCCTAAGTCTGCTTGTCTTCAGCAAACTGTTTGCAAGCTTTCTTGTGCATCATCTTTAGAAGAGGCTTCCTTCTGGGACAACAGCCATGCAGACAAATTTGATGCAGTGTGCAGCATATGGTCTGAGCACTGACAGGCTGATCTCCCACCCCTTCAACCTCTGCAGATTTTCTGGCAGAACTCATACGTCTATTTCCCAAAGACAACCTCTGGATATGACGCTCTGCACGTGCACTCAACTTCTTTGGTCGACCATGGCGAGGCCTGTTCTGAGTGGAACCTGTCCTGTTAAACCGCTGTATGGTCTTGGCCACCGTGGAGGTAAAATGGCTAATGGGGCCCAATTTGGACATTTTCGCTAAGGGGTGTGCTCACTTTTGTTGCCAGCAGTTTAGACATTAATTGCTTTGTGTTGAGTTATTTTGAGAGGATAGCAAATTTACACTGTTATACAAGCTGTACACTCACTACTTTACATTCTAGCAAAGTGTCATTTCTTCAGTGTTGTCACATGAAAAAATATAACAAAATATTTACAAAAATGTGATGGGTGTACTCACTTTTGAGAGATACTGTACCACTACGTCATTATGATTTTTTTTTTTTTACTGATTCTAGACCTCTGTTGAACTTCATATCCAATCCAGGTCTATGCAACTTCACACTTTCCAGGTCCCTAAGGACCAAATCCCTAAAAACTGAGAAAGATACTGACATTTTTCCCGGTGGGTTGAATAAAGAGGCATTTGATAAACGAGAATTTCTATATTCACTCCCATTAATACCATTAATCCTAGAGGGATTGGTAATAAGGTACCTTTGATATTCAGTCTTTTATTATAATTGTAAACGTCCATAGACTTGTGGGCTATGGTTAAGCACATCATTTTCTTCTATAGAGAGAGTGGCCTTAAAGTGAAGTCCACTACACCCGCCTTCTTTTTGTGACCGGAGGCACCTCCCCCTCTGTGGGTCTCCACAGGTTGTCTACAGAACATATATGTATGGCCCCTTTTACCCGTATCTTTTCGTCTAACAGGGACAAACCCTCTATTAGGCAAAGATGGAAAGTTACCTCTATTTTGATTAGATGGGAGTTTAACCAGTTAACAACCGCCCTATAATCAAATGAAGGATAAAGGGCAGTTGCTTAACTCTGGGAGGGTGTACAATGACGTCCTCCCAGAATTGCGGGTCCTGAGTGTGCCCTGGGGCACGCACACGCGACCATCCGTGCTCACCGGGTTTGCGGGACCTGGCGGGACACGGATCGTGGTAAACGGCTAATGGCATCGGCTGTTTACCATGTGATCGCTCCATCCAGTGATGGAGCGATCACAATGTAAACATTGTGAGTTCAGCCAGGATTCATCTCTCTCCTTTCACCGCTGCAGCGTGTGTGAAGAGAGTGAGAGATCTTGCCTGTGCAGTAAGTAGTAACACCATTTTACAGTGCCTAGCAGTGCCACATCTTTGTGCTACTGGGCAATCTGTGCCACATCTCTGCCACCAGTGCAACTACAGAGCCACATCAGTGCCACCTGTGCCATATCATTGCCACATCAGTGCCCTGCAGTGCCTCTACAGAGCCACATCAGTGCCACTACAGTGCTCATCTGTGCCACTACAGTGCCCATCAGTGTCTCATCAGTGCCACTACAGTGCCCATCAGTGCCACTACAGTGCCGCCTGTGCCCATCGGTACCACTACAGTGCTCATCGGTGCCATCAGTGCCACTACAGTGCTCATCTGTGCTATCAGTGCCATCAGTGCCCATCGGTGCCATCTGTGCTCATTGGTGCCACTACAGTGATCAGCAGTGCCACTACAGTGATCATCAGTGCCACTACAGTGATCAGTGCCACCTGTGCCCCTACAGTGTCCAATAGTGCACATCAGTGCCCATAAGTAAGTGCTCATCAGTACAGCCGCAGTGCATAAGTGCACATTAGTGCAGCCTCATCAGTGCACATAAGTACATCCTCATTATCACCCAGCAGTGCACCCTCATCAGTTCACATAAGTGCGCCCTCATCAGCACCCAGCAGTGCACTCTCATCAGCGCACATCAATGCACCCTCATCAGTGCACCTCATCAGCACCCAGCAGTGCAACCTCATCAGTGCCCATAAGTACACCCTCATCAGCGCACATCAGTGCACCCTCATCAGCAACCATCAGTGCACCCTCATCAGCACCCAGCAGTGCACCCTCATCAGTACCCAGCAGTGCACCCTCATCAGTACCCAGCAGTGCACATCAGTGCC
>BLSH010552895.1:556010-573831 GCA_018402905.1 Glandirana rugosa | reverse complement strand
TACAGAAAACCCTGTATCCTATCTTTACTACCAAGAAGAAGTCATCACCGCCCTAGTGTACCCTGAAGACCCACCAGAAAGTATTAGATCTGATGCAGTAAGCAGACTCCATGAATGACACTTTCCTGAGAAACTACCCCCCCAGTGAATCAGGACGTCAGAAGAAATACCGGATGTGCACCAAAGCAGGAGTTAGAAAAGACGCCACATATTTTTATCCCCAATGCCCTTCCCAACCAGGCCTCTGTATAGGTGACTATTTCCACCGTTACCATACTTCTCTACATTATTAGTAAAATATGGTAAACGTAATTGTCATTTACCTCCACACCCATTATGGCACTGCACTGTACATACCGCTGCCTTCCCCAGGACTGACCCTGGCCTGCTATATGACCACGCTTCTGCCTCACGCTAAAAAATACCCCTGCCTGCTCCGGAATGGACCCTGGCCTGTTATACAACCATGCTTCTGCATAACCCTAAATATATACCTCTGCCTGCTCCAGAACTGACACTGGCCTGTTATACGATCACGGTTCTGCCTAACGCTAAACTGTACCTACCTCTGCCTACTATTGACCCTGAACTGTTTGACCACATTTTTTTGCCTGCCTCTTGGAATGATCTTTTACCCTGGAGTAGTGGGATTCATAACACAGGGGTCTCACATATGTGAGGGTCTCCAGAATTGTTTTTCTAGATGAAGAAAACTGTTTTCGTTTTCTCATTCCCAGATTAGGGTCTGGAGACTCTGAGGCCTCAAAGAGATTTGGGTGGGAGAAGCCTCTACCCCTGTCCCCATTCTTTCCTGGCCTGCTACCTGTATTATGGACCATGTTTCTGCCTACTACCAGGACCAATATTTTGGCACTGCTGGCAATATCTCTACCTGCACTGATCCTGGACAGTATCCCTGCTTATACTGACTATGGACAATATTCCTGCCTGCTGCCTGGACAATTCCGTTCGCTGTTGCTGACCACGTCCCTGCCTGCTGCCTGGATCTACCAGAGAAGCCTCTACCCCGGTCCCCATTCTTTCTTGGCCTTCTACCTGTACTATGGACCATGTTTCTGCCTACTATGAGGACCAATATTTTGGCAATGCTGGCAATATCTCTACTTGCACTGACCCTGGATTGCATATGGACAGTATCCCTGCATGTACTGACTATGGACAATATTCCTGCCTGCTGCCTGGACAATGCAATTTGCTGTTGCTGACCATGTCCCTGCCTGCTGCCTGGATCAGTGCTCTCCTCCTGTGGTCAACTGCACTACTAAAATCACAGGTAATCTTTTGTTTACCCTTTTGCTCAGCAGAATGTATTTTGGGGTGTAATTCTTGGGATGTACATGCCATGTGTTAGAAATATGAAGGGCCTTCAAAAATGTGATAGGTTGTCAGGAAATTAGATGCATAATGTATGTAATGTATGAATGGTGCTCCTTGGATATTGGGCCTCTGTATGTGGCCAGGCTGTGTAAAAATCTCACACGTGGTATCGCCATACTCAGGAGGAGTAGCAGAATGTATTTTGGGGTGTAATTTTTGCTATGTACATGCTGTGTGTTGGAAATATCTTAGAAATGGACAGCTTTGTGTAAAAAAATGCGTTTTCATTTTTTTTCCACATTTTCCAAAAACTTCTGGAAAACAATTAACCCTTCAAAAGACTCATTATGCCTCCTGGATTATTCGTTGGGGTGTTTGCTTTTCAAAATGGGGTCATTTTGTGGGCGTTTCCATTGTCCTGGTGCTCCAGGGCGTTCAAAAGTGTGATAGGTTGTCAGGACATTAGATATGTAATTTATCCTTCTAGAATGCCTGACGGTGCTACTTGGATGTTGGGCCTCTGTATGTGGCCAGGCTGTGTAAAAGTCTCACACATGTGGTATTGCCATACTCAGGAGGAGTAGCAGCATGTATTTTGGGGTGTCATTTTTGCTATGTAAATACTGTGTGTTGGAAATATCTTAGAAATGGACAACTTTGTGTAAAAAAGAGTTAGTTTTCTCACCGGTAACTCTGTTTCCAGTAGTCTTCCGTGGTAGTCTTCCGGGGCAGCCCTTGAAAGATGGGTTCCTCCTCCCAGGAACAGGAAACACATTACCAAATTGTCTTTAAAAGGTGGTCCCTCAAGTCCCTGGTCAGTTGTTCCCGGGAACCGAAGGCCAGAAATCTGAAAGACGTAAAACAACACACACCACGACCCACAAGGTTAGATCAAGTACTCACCAGACTAGGGAGGGCCTACAGCCCGGGGGACTTTCCTCCCAAAGGCCTGCTCCTGGCTGGATAATAAATCCAACCTGTAGTGCTGTACAAAAAAGTGGAAAACCTTGCCCACAGCGCTGCCCTGCAGATTTGTTCAGGAGTGGCTCCTGCTCTCTCCGCCAAAGAAGTTGCTGATGTTCTTGAAGAATGAGCCCTTAAGTTTTCTGGTGGTGTCATCTGCACGGTCTTGTAACATTCTATTATAGTAGCCTTTATCCATCTTGCTAAAGTATTTTTAGACACCTGTTTGCCTTTCTGCTTTCCCGCATACAAGACAAACAAGGCATCTGAGGATCTGAAGTCATTGGTGACCTCCAGGTACTGCAGTACACACCTTCTGATGTCTAGCAATGCTAGCTCTTGCTCGTCACTATTTTTTGGTGAGATACAAAAATAGAGAGCAAAATTAAGTCCTGGGATTTGTGGAAGGGCGAAGTTACCTTCAGCAAAAATCCTGGGTCTGTCTGTAGGATAATCCTATCCTCAAAAATTCTGAGAAAAGGTTCTCTCACATATAGGGCTTGGAGTTCTCCTATTCTCCTTGCTGCTGTAATAGCCACTAGAAAAATCGTCTTTTGTGTTAGTGAACTTAATGATGCTTCCTGTAGAGGTTCAAAAGGGTTCTTAATGATCCCTTTAAGCACGGTCGATAAATCCCAAATAGGACACCTCTGTCTTTTTGCCGGCCTATATTTTGCTAAGGCCCTGCAAAAAGTATGAAATCAGCAGATCCTCTTGTAGGGATCGGTCAAGATAGACTGAGAGTGCCGCTATTTGTACTTTTAGTATACTCAGTGCTAACCCCTTGTCCGTTCCTTGTTGCAGGAAGTCTAGGATCGTTGGCGTATCCATCCTTTTTATATCAGTCAGTGCACCAATTGTTGAACTTTTTCCAAACTTCTCTGTAAATCGCCCTGGTATTAGGTTTCCTGGTGCTTAAAGGAGTTATGACTTTCTCTGATAGTCCCCTTGAGCTTAAGAAGTCTTCTTCAGAAACCAGGTGGCCCATCGAAAATTCTCTTGTTTGAGTCCGGTTAGGGGTCCCTGAATCAGCAGATCGTCCTGGAAGGGGAGCAGCCATGGTTCCTCTGCTGATAATTGGAGGAGTATGGAGAACCAAGTTCTCTTGGGCCAGTACAGTGCGATCAGAATTAATTCTGTCTGTTCCTGCAGAAATTTCTTTATTACCAGGGGGAAAGGCATAGCATGTCCTGAAGTTCCAAGGGTTCTGGAGCGCGTCTATCCCCAAAGGTTTGTCTTGTGGGCTTAGCGAGTAAAAAAGAGCTGTCTTGGAATTTTTCCTGGATGCAAACAGTCTATTTCTGGTCTCCTCCAGTGTGTCACCACTTGATTGAATACCTCTGGGTTGAGTTCCCATTCTCCTTGGAAGACTTCCTCGCGACTTAAGAAGTCCGCCAATTGGTTGTCCTCGCCCCTTAGGTGGATCGCTGTCAAGGACATTAAGTTCTCTTTTGCCCATCTGCAGATCTGATTTGACACATGTATTAAGGAGGGTATTCTTGTCTCTCCTTGCTTGTTTAAATATGCTACCGTTGTGACATTGTCTGATAGGATCATTAGATGTTGATCCCTGACCTGTCCCTGGAAGTGTTGCATGGCCTGGGCCACTGCCACTAACTCCCTCCAGTTCAATGAATTCTTTGCTTCCTGCTGGGACCGCCACCCTAGGGCCAGTTGACTTGTAAGGTGGGCTCCCCACCCCCAACTGCTTGCGTCTTTGGTAAGTGTCCACGTAGCTGGGAATGACCACTGCAATCCCTGCTCTAGTTTCTCCACCACCAGAGGGATCTTTTTACAGCACTCGGAAGCCACACTATTTTGTCTGGGTCTGTTTGTACTTGTTTTAGGAGAAAAGATTCCAGGGGTCTTAAGTGGTATTTTGCCCACTGTACTGCTGGGATTGATGAAGCCATTAATCCTAGGACTGACATTATTTCCCGGAGTGACACCGGTAGATTTTTCTGGATTGCCTTTACTCTCTTGGCAAGACCCTGTATCTTTTCTTCCAGAAGGAACGTTTTTCGTACTCTGGAATCTAGCTGGTAACCCAGGAATCTTATATTCTGAGTGGGGCACAAGTTGGATTTCTCGATGTTTAGAATCCAGCCCAGTGATCCCAGCCACCTCTGTGCTTCCCACAGATCTTCTGCCAGTTGTGTTTCTGACTGACTTATGAATAACAGGTCATCCAGATATGGTACTACTGTAATCTTTCTCAATCTTAGAGGACCCAAGGCTTCCACTAGAATCTTTGTAAATATCCTGGGTGACGAGGATAGACCGAATTGTAGAGCCCTGCTTTTAAAGTGGTGCTCCTCCCATCTATCTCCTCTGCCAACCTCAGGTTTCTCTGAGATTCTTCCCTTATGGGAATGTGCAGGTTAGCATTCTTGAGATCCATGGTCGCCATGAGTACTTTTTGTTGGAGGATGTTCCTAATTGAGAAGATGGATTCTTGTACATGATTGCCCGGTTCAGAGGCTTCAGGTTCAGTATCAGACAAAACTTCTCGGAGAGCTTTTTTATTACAAAAATATGCGCGTAAAACCCCTTCCTCTTTCTCCCGCTGGAACTGGGGTGAGGACCTTCTGATCCACCATTTCCCCCAAAAGAAGTGGGAGGACCCTTGATTTTTCTGGGTCTCTTGGAAGTCTCGTCAGCAAGAATCTCTCTGGGGATGAGGGTTGAATTCAAGTGCGTAACCCCTTGCAATAATGTTCAGCACATAGTTGTTGGCTGTTGTCTGCTGCCATTGTGGGAGGAAGGTAGCCAACCTTCCCCCTACCGGCATGCTGCAGTCATGGTTTCTGGTTTTGACTGGTAGTGCCAAAGAGTGGGTTACTCTTTGGTTTACCCTTATGTCCTGCCCAATGTTTCTTGGGGTATTCTTTTTTACTTTCTTGCGGGTACTCTCTTTCCCCCCCCCCAAAAAAATGATTTCGAGGTAGTTTGCGTTTTTTTTTGCTGGAAACGTCTTTTTCTTGTCTAGCGTCCTTTCTAGCGCGTCCCAAACAGGAGGCCCCCTGCAAATGGGAGGCATAGCCTTAACTTAGACGCTTGGTCCCCTGCCAAGGTTTTTAGCCATATGGCAATTCTGGCTGCTACTGAAAGTGCGCCTGACCTTGCAGCCAGTTTTACTGATTCGGCAGACGCGTCTGCTATGTATCCAACTGCTTTGGATAATATTGGCAGTGTTTTTAGGATGTCCTCTCTTGGAGTCCCATTTTTGATGTGGTTATGGAGTCTGGTAAGCCATACCTCCATGTTTCTTGCTACACATGTAGTAGCTAGTGCTGGCTTGAAACTGGCTATACTAGCATCCCAGGCCCTATTTAGGTTAATATCTCCCTTTTTATCCATGCAGTCCTTGAGGTGCCCCATGTCTTCAAATGCTAATGAGGTCCTCTTGGAGACCCTGGATAAGGGAGCGTCAATCTTGGGTTTTTGTTCCAGACTGCTTGAGGGTCTTCTTCAAAGGGAAATAGTTTTTTGTGGCTTGAAGCAAAAAACATCTTTTTTCTCAGGTTCTGCCCATTCACTTTTTGCCACGTCAGACATCACCTGATGGACAGGAAAGACCTTGGACTTTTTCTTCCTCAGCCCTTGATACATCTGGTCATATTTTGAAGGCAATTCCTCCTCTTCTTCTATCTCTAGGGTTTCGCAGATAGCCCCCAGCAACTCATCTACATCTTCCAGGGACAACTTGTACCTGGGCGTCTTAGTACCCTCTTCCTCTCCAAACTCTTAGTCTGAGCTATCGGTAGCTGGTTCACTAGGTACCGTGCTACCCCCTCCTTTATGCCTTTCCTGTGAACCAAAAGCACCAGATCTGGGCAAGGCAGGAGGTGAGGGGTTCCTTGAGGGAATTGATTGAGGCCTAGCCTCTGAAATAAACGGTTTTAGATCCCTGAATGTTGAAGTAATTTCCTCCCTCATGGATCCTAAAACTTTATAGTACACCAAGTCTGTTTGTTTTTTAATCAGTTTATCAAGCACGGCTGGCAAAGCAGTTCCAAAAAAATCCAATGCCGATTTTGTATTGCATTTTGCGCACCGCTTTCTGGGAATGGGCTTAGAGTCTCTGGTAAGCTTAGCCTGCAGAAAAACACAAATGGGAAAAACACAGGGGTTTTAATGGTGGAGAGACAAACACTCCTTCCACCAAAGTGAATCACCCAGTGACAAAACTGCCGCCACGTGTAGTGCCCCAGCTTGCTAGAGCCCCCTGTCCAGCTTGCTGTTCCCCTAAGACACACACCGGTCACCCCCTGGTGCCTACCTGTGTCCCGCTGGTTCCTGCCTCCCTGGGAGCCTGGGCAGATGGAACCTCGTCCTCTTCCTGCATCCCTGATCGAGCCGTGGCGTGCAATCTGTCCCCTGCAGTCTCGTCCACACTCATGGCACCAGCCAGCCATTTCTGCCTCCTGTGCCTTTAAGGGGTCGAACCAAGTCCCCGGTGCTCGCCAATGACATCATCCCTCCCCAGAAATGATGTGCCGCGTCTTCTGGGTCAAGCCAGCTTCCGGCTGCGGGTACAAGCCCCTCCGCCGGAACTAACCAAGGGGACGGTGTATTGATGCCTATCTCCTCGCCTGGGCACAGAAGATGGTGGAAATCTGGATACCTCCTGCCCGCCGCCTAGGATTGCCCATAACCATTCCCATCCTACTCCACCAACCATTGTGGCTCCGGTAATGCCTCATGCCTCCCCATCCACCGGCTCACCTTTCTCCCCATGCTGCTCTCCTGGACGCCTGCCTGGTTATCAGCCCCTAGGAGATGGAGCCCTCAGGTCCTTTGGCAACATGTCTCCTCTAGCTGGAGGAAACACTAAAACTGACCAGGGACCTGAGGAACCGCCTTTTAAAAACAATTTGGCAATGTGTTTCGTGTTCCTGGGAAGAGGAACCCATCTCTCAAGGGGTGACCCAGAAGAAGACTGGGGAAAAAATTAGTTTTCATTTTTTTCCACATTTTCCAAAAACTTCTGGAAAAAAATGAACCCTTTAAAAGACTCATTATGCCTCATAGATTATTCATTGGGGTGTTTGCTTTCCAAAATGGGGTCATTTTGTGGGCATTTCCATTGTCCTGGTGCTCCAGGGCCTTTAAAAGTGTGATAGGTTGTCAGGACATTAGATGTGTAATTTATACTTCTAGAATGCCTGATGGTGCTACTCGGATGTTGGGCCTCTGTATTTGGCCAAGCTGTGTATAAGTATCGCATGTGGCATCACCATACTCAGGAGCAGTATAAGAATGTAATTTGGGGTTTAACTTGTGGTATGCACATGCCATGTGAGAGAAATAACCTGGTAATGTGACAATTTTGTGAAAAAAACCAAAAAATCTTCATTTTGCAAAGAATTGTGGGAAAAAATGACAAAAAAACTAACCATGCCTCTTACTAAATACCTTGGAATGTCTACTTTCCAAAAAGGGGTAATTTGGGGGGTATATGTACTTCCCTGGCTTGTGTCTCAAGAAATGAGATAGGCCTTCAATATATCAGGTATGATCAGGTGTGATCAGTTTTTAGTGATTGGCACCATAGCTTGTATAACTTTCACACAGACCAAATAATATCCACTAATTTGGGTAATTTTTACCAAAGATATGTAGCAGTATAAATTTTGGTCAAAATTTATGAAGAAAAAAATACTAATTTTCAAAATTTTATTGCAGAAACAAAGAAAATGCGTTTTTTTTTTTTTTTTACAAAATTTTCGGTCTGTTTTCATTTATAGCACAAAAAATAAAAAACCCAGTGATTATTAAATACCACCAAACGAAAGCTCCATTTGTGTGAAAAAAGGACAAAAAATTCATATGGGTACAGTGTTGCATGACTTGTCATTCAAAATGTGAGAGCACTGAAAGCTGAAAATTGGTCTGATTGTTAAGGAGGTTCAAGTGCCCAGTGGTCAAGTGGTTAAAAGATCTAGACCAAACTGAAAAGGCAACATGGAATTTAGTAGCTTCACACCATGCAACCTTCCAAGTGCAATGGCAGACTTTGCGGTAAGATGATTTCCTAGCTATTAGGAGCATATGGATGACCAAGTCTCCTATCCCTCAGAACTTGGACTTAATCATTGGGTTTAATGGCTTGGTTGTTTGAGAAGCAGGATGGTGGATTGGCCCCAGTGACTGAAGATCTGGGAGATTGAGGAGGGTCCACAGTGAGACTGCCAGGATTTGGATTATGTCTAATTAACCATGTCATCCAGGGCCAGTTTCTGCCCAAACTTGAATCAGCTCCACTTACCTACCTACTAATGGTTGATGTTGGCCACTCCTGTGCCTTTGGATGACTAAATCATGTTTGGGTGACCCTGCAGCTGAGAGGTCCAGGTTGAAGAGACCATCTATTTGCCCTGAGTTCCAGGATATTGATCAGAAGCTACGCTACCTCCAATGAGCAAGTCGTCTGCATCGAGAGGGCATTCAGGATCCTTTTCCAGCCCGATAGAAGGTATTGCCAGTGAATGCCAGCCTAAGTCATCGGGAGAAAGGATTTCTGTGATTCCAGTGCCAGGTTGGAAGCCTGGTATTGCTGGTATGGTAAGGTTATCTAGAAACCCACATTGCAAAAATGCTGAGTTTTTGGGCATTGCCTGTACCATTTGGGCCAGATGTGGGAGTAAAGACATGGGAGCTTGTCGGAGGGAGGGGTTAAGTGAGCTTTAAACACCATCTGCTGCACAAATGTGTCCACAGCAGTTGAGGTTGTGTGCTGTGGGAATGATCCCAGCACACTGACAGCTCTCAGTCATGGCCTTACAGGTCATTTGATCAGGGAGCCACCCTGCCTCCCTGCAATAAAGCACATTTTAAGGGTCATGGGGGGGCAGTATGAAGAGGTTAAGCTTGGTAGAGATTGAGCCTCCCCCAGTCTTGAATCCTCAGAATCAGATGGGGGAACCACTCTCCTCCTCCTAAAAGTCTCCACATACATTCAGACCCTATGGCTGAGAACTCCTGTCTGGATAAAGAGAAGGAGGGGGAGTGTCAGAAGGAGTTAGGGAGAAGAGCAATTTAGATTAGGGACAGTGGTTAGGGCTAGCAGCATTTTGACCTTGTGGGAAGTCTGGCTGAAGCCATTCCCTTTGCACCCCACAAGTGGTACTTGTGACCTGTACTGAAGAGCAGTATTAGTTAAGCCGTCTGTGACCAGCCACTGTCGGCAGTGGAAGCCCAGAACATCAAAGGATCGATGTGGTGATACCAAGCAAGGAGTAGAGCAGCAGCGGTTACTGGCGGTGTGCATGTATATTCAAAATGGTCCACACACAAAAGATGGTGAGAAGGCACATAATTAGTCCTGAGTTGCGGTCCAGAGACCAACAATAACAAAGAAAAGCTGCCAAACTTAACAATAAAGTGAATTCCAGCTGCTGAAGCCCTGCTTTTCATAGTTAACTCAGATGGGACTGGAGAAAAACAGAACCATGGGCTCTCAGGCAGGACTGAAGCCCTGATTTACCACCAAAGCCTGCAGTCCTCCCAGTCAGCCAAGGGTGATGTTAGGGCCCAAACTTCATTCAGATCTGGTGGGCATACACCTTAATAGGTCTTCAGGGACAGGGTTCCACTGTCAGATGGGGCACGGCCATAGACCTTTATAGCATTGATTGAGAGGCAGTCTATCTCTTCTAGGAACCTTCAGGCAATAAGACTAAGACGTCAGATTGACAAACCATGGACATAACCAGAAAACAGAGTTTCGCCCAAGTCAGAATGATCTGATTCCAGGACATTAATTGGCATCTCTGACAACCACATTGCCTGAACTGACAGGGAATCAAAGACTTCTCCCCAGCTTGACCAGCTGGCATCCATTGTAAGTACCTTCCACACAACTGGGGAGCTCTAGTACTTGGTTGGATTGCCACCACTACAAGGTTAACCCAGTTTTCTTGTTCAGGGACATGAGATGATCCAAAAACCATCAGTATGTTGAGTTGCATCAATCTTTTTTTCAAATTAATTTTTTTTTTTATAGAACATTACAAAGTGGGCCAAAAGAGGGACCAAAGTACAAAAACAATCAGAAACAGACAAAATATATAAATAAATAAATAAAATACAAAAGTAAGTAATAAAGTCCAAGGTTTGGTAATGGTAAATATCACACTTACAACTTGTGCTCTCAGAGAAAAGTATACCCATAGTAGTGATAAACAGGGTATCATTCCAAAGGGATGACCGTACAGTTAAACTATTATGCGGCATTAGATGGATACAAGTTGGGCACCAGATGTGCACCTCTGAGCTTACCCTGCATACTACCTATCAGTGTGGACTAAAAAGCATCCAGTCTCTCTTTAATCAAATTGGTCTCTACTCTGATGAAATATCACAACTCAATTTAAGTTAGTCTGCATCATCAATAGACCCTAAAGAGAGAAAATCTGGTACAGAATTTGTTGTCATTTATTTTCTAGAGAAAAATGGTACTAAAGAAATGTATGGTCATTACCTATTGGGGCTAAATATACACTCATCAGCCACTTTATGGGGTAGACCTGTTCAATTGCTTGGTGACACAAATTGCTAAACAACCAATCACATAGCAGCAACTCAATGCATTTAGGCATCTACACGTGACGAAGATGACTTGCCGAAGTTCACACTAAGCATCAGAATTATCAAAGATTTAAGTGACTTTGAATGCGGCATGGTTGTTGGTGCCAGATGGGCTTGATCTGAGTATCTCAAACATTTCAGATCTACCAGGATTTACATGCACAACCATCTCTAGGTTTTACAAATGGTCCAAAAAAGAGAAAATATCCAGTCAGCGGCAGTTGTGTGGACAAAAAGGTCTTGATGTCAGAATAGAATGGGCAGACTGGTTTGAGATGATAGAAAGGCAACAGTAACTCAAACACTTGTTATAACCAAGGTATGCAGAATACCATCTTTGAATGCACAAAACATCAAATCTTGAAGCAGATGGGCTACAGCAGCAGAAGACCACACCGGGTGCCACTCCAGTCAGCTAAGAACAGGGAACTGAGGTTACAAGTCGCACAGGCTCACCAAAATTGAAAAAAAAAATATTCAGATGGTAGGGTCAGAATTTAACATAAACATGAAAATATGGATCCATCCTGCCTTGTATCAACTGTTCAATACAAGTAACAGGCGCAAACACTAGAAGTTCTGCTATAACCCAAGTTAAAATGTCCATAAAAAGTCCATGAAACATAAAATATGAGTCCATACACCGAGGGCTGCCACCACGCGGGAGTAAAAGCCAGATTCCAGCAGGCACATCTGTAGGTATAACGCCAAGAGGTAACATCGGTGGAAAGACAAGTTCCTCCGCTCCTGTCTCCACAAGTACTTGGATCCCCGCTGGTCACCGCTATGATGGGAAGCTGGCTGTACAGAGAAGGAGGAGTCCAAAGCACGGCGGCCTGGTGCATGTGGAGAGATGACGTCACCAGAGTGCGACGTGTTTCCGAGCAGGCGTGCAGCAAGCGCACTCAGATGAGGTATTACCTGCCACCCCCATTTGAACAGATTCCTTTCAAGTTCTAACACAGAGCCACAGCACCTGGTCACATGGGTTCCTCCAGATCCTTAGATCCTAAAAGGATCTATATGCGCATGTCTCCACAAAGGGAAATCAACTGTTGGTAATCACTCACTGGAATTTTTTTTTTTTTTTTTAATTTTGAAAAAAAAAAATAATATTTTTTTACTTGCTGCTATAAAACATATCCAATTTAAAAAAAGGAAAAAAAATCAAATTTCTTCATAAATTTAGGCCAATATGTATTCTGCTACTTATCTTTTAGTTATAGCATCTACAAACTATGGGATAGTTTTATTTATTTTGTTTATTTTTTACTGGTAATAGTGGTGATCAGCAACTAATAATGGGACTGCGATGGACATTCTGACACTGACACTTTTTGGGGACCAGTGACCCTAATACAGTGCTAAAAATATGCACTGTCACTGTACTAATGACACCTTGTGATTTGTGCACCTTGGAGGAGTATGCTTTCTGTGGACCTTTCCTTCCTCCACATCCTCCTCTTCCAACCTGTGAAAGGGCTGTATGTGAAAATCACAAGGTAGCTCCTGTGAGCATGGTGACCTAGACCTCTCATAGTCATCTCTCTACAAATCCTTATGAATATTTGTCAGTTGTTTCAACATAGCGGAAAAGGGCAGCTGAGAATTCCTTTTTAGACATGAACATAGGTGTGCGCAGCCTATTGCATTAGGGTGTGCACCACAAAGCGCAAACACACGAGTGTATGTGTATATATGTCAGAAGGGCAGAAATCGGTGTCAGTAGTTTATTTTTATTTTTTTTTACAATTTTGTTTTTTTAGTATTTTTTACAATATTATAAATATATATATATATATTATTTCATTTAGGAGCCCTGCTGAGGGGGGCTTTGGTGAAATATCAGGGATCTAAACAGACCCCTGATGTCTCCCTTTTGAGAAAGAGAAAGGGACTGAGGACAGAAATGCTCTCTTCCCTTTCTCTGCAGCTAGGCAGCAGGGGGAATCTGCAGAGTACATGGCGATTAGGGTGTGCCTGCCACCCTATGTGAGCACGCCTATGGACATGAAGGTCCATGAGCAAGGAGCTCCTAAAAGATTTACTGAGAAACCAGATGTTGCCTGAGAGACAGAGCTGCTTTAGCGAACTTGTGAAAGAAAGACTGAAATAAAGGAGTTTAGTCCACCTGATACCCTTTAGTGTGAGATCCACCAAATCCCATGCTCTTGCACTAATAAAGGGAGGTAGCCTCCCAGTGTCCCACCACTTGGAGGCTTCAGGGTTTCTGGTGCCTAGGCATGACAGCCTAGATGTAAGAGCTCAGCACAGACAGACTTACTGCACCTGGGCAGAAGGCAGTCAGCTGTGACTATGCACAGAAACAAGCCAGGAAAATAAATCAGTGTCACTAACAGGGCAGTGCAGTGCATATCCAGTACTATTAGATGCCCACAGCACCCTATAGTGGCATAACCAGCCAGGACCTGCCACCCTCACAGGCACAGTCAAGAAACGACTGCCCGCACCCTCAGTCCCTCAGGTCACCTGAAGGCAGGAAGAAAGCAACAGGATACCCCACACAGCAGGAGCAGAGCTAGGGGCCCAGCACGGGCTACACCTTCTCTTGGATAGGCATACCCTGCAGGATTTCACCTAACACGAGAGGCATCAGCTTAAGGGAGACATCCTAATGTCTGCAAATTATGTCCCTTGCACTGATTTTTCATTTTTTTTTTTTTTTGACTGCATTTAGGCCTTAACCACTTACCGACCTTGCTTTAGCCGAATGATAGCTACAGCACAGCCGACCAGTTCTGGGAGGGCATCATATGACGTCCTCCCGTGATCGTGAGTGGCGCGATATGTGGTCGGTGTCCTCAGGCACTGCTGATCACATACTGAGGTAAAGAGATAATCAGCGGCTCTTTACCACGTGATCAGCTGTGACCAATGACAACTGATGACAATTTAAACAAGCCGGTTATCAGCATTCTTTCCTCACGTTGACAGCATGAGGAGAGCCGATAACCAGCTTGTGTAAAAGGGAAATGTACACTGATAATCCGGGCACTGATTATAAGTGTCCTGATTATCAGCGCAGTCTCAACAGTGCTGCCAATCAATGCCGTCTACCACTACTGTCACCTATCAGTGTAACAGAAAAAAAACTACCTGTTTGCAAAATTTTATAATAAATTGTGAAAAAGTTTTTTTTTTTTTTTTCAAAATGTTCTGTCTTTTAAGTTTAGCAAAAAATAAACCCGGTGGTGTTCGCACCATAAGAAAGCTCTATTTGTGTGAAAAAAAATATAAAAATTTCATATGGGTACAGTGCTGCATGACCGTGCAATTGTCAAAGTGTGACAGCATTGAAAGCTGAAAATTGGCCTGGGCAAGGAAGGGCGTAAAAATGCACAGTAGGCAAGTGATTAATCACTATGCAGGCTAATCCTATCACTGCACTCACATTTCTTGCTCTATTTTAGTTTTGTTCTTTAGTTGTGTATGACAACACATACTTTCATGCACTTTTACTTAGTGGTGCACCAAATGGAAATTTTGGTGCCGAAACCGAAAATGCACTTTTAATAATATTTATATACATTTGCTATATGCAGCCTACCTGTGCCTGGGCACTGATAGGCGGCACTGGTTGGCACTGAGGCAGCACTAACAGATGACACTGAGTGGCATAGAGGTGGCACTGACAGGTGGCATTGGTTGGCACTGACAGGTGGCACTGATAGAGGAGATCAGTTTCACACTGAGTAGATAGTAGGCTCAGTGTGTGAAATATAACTGATTGCAGAGACTAGCTGTCAAAACTCTGCAGTGATGTCGGGGGTGGGCGGGACAGCTGTCAAAACTCAGTGGTGATGTCGAGGGTGGGCGGGACAGCTGTCAAAACTCTGCAGTGATGTCGGGGTGGACGAGACCAAAAAGTTATCTAGCTGTTTGGCCCCGCCCACCCCCAACATCACCGCAGAGTTATGACAGCTGTCCCGCCCACCCCTGATATCACTGTGGAGTTTTGACAGCTGTCCCGCCCACCCCCGACATCACTGCAGAGTTTTGACAACTAGTCTCTGCAATCAGTTATATTTCACACACTGAGCCTACTATCTGCTAAGTGTGTGAAACGCCCAATCTCCTCTGTTACATACAGCGGCACTTGGGGCATACCCCACCCCCTTTTCGGTATCTGATTTTTTTCCCCATTTCCACCGATACCGAAAACACCAATTTCTGCCGAAAATGCAGATAATTTTCGGCAGCCGAAATTTCGGTGCATCCCAACTTTTACTACATAGTAAAGGAAGATATTTTTCTGAGCTTATTTTAAACAACCTCAGCCCGTGTCAGAGCAAAAGAAAAGGCATACAAAGACCATGTTCTTGTTTGTGCATACATGTAAACCAGCCAATGCTATACTGTAAAGCAATGCTGGATAATGGTGACCTCAAGTGGTTAAATGTGACACTAGTGAAGTTAAAAAAAAATGTTTAGCAAGCTTTAGCAGTGTTATAAAGAACTAGTTAAATGTTTGTTTAAAGCCCAGAAAAAGTGCAGTTGGGCTTTAGTTTAGGAGCCCACAATCTTTTCATCGTTTGTTGGTGTTTCATGGAGCATCACAGTATAACCTCTGAAACTCATTAATATTGAAAAGGTTCTGATACCAGAAAAAGCTGAGCAGCTCCAAACATTTCAGTAAATTTGAGACTGCCCAACATTCCTTTTATACATTTGAGTATTGAGGATTAGGATTAGTGTGACCAACTGGAGATACACATGCTGCCTACTGTCTAGGTCAGGGGTCTCTAAACTTTGTAAACAAAGGGCCATTTTACTGTTCTTCAGAATTTGGGGAGTCAGTCGATCAGTGAGTGTAGAAAATGCTCTGGTGTCAATGGAATCAAACAATGCCCCATCATTGGTATTAGTGGGAGGAATAATGCTCCATCATTGGTATCAGGGGAAGGAATAATGCCCTGTGGCTATAAAAGCTCAAGTCAAGAAATTACATTTAGTTTGGAAAAGAAGAGGAAGTGTTACAAGATTACCAGGTTTTTATTGCTACCCGAGTGTTAACTTGGGAGAGTTCTCATCACAGGAGGATCCATTTTTAAATTTGTGTAGCGCTACCACCAGAGGAGCCACTGAATTGTTTTTTGATTTTCATACTTCGTTCACCCAGCACTTACCGACACAACTAAAGGTATTACAAAGAATTTATTAGGCCAAGCATAGCATAAACGGAGAAATGATTAGCAGGTGTACTTATACAAACATAGATAAACACCTGTAGTATTCTGATTAACAGTAATTAACAGAACAGAACTGCATTTACCTAGCAACAGTCTATAAACACATCCTTAACTTGCTATAACAGTCCCAGTTTTATCCCACTGGCCAGTGGCTGATAAACAATAAAAAAACAAAAACAAACAAACATTGGCTAGAAAAGTTGGGACCCTTGAAGAAAGCACAACAGCAGCAGACAACAGATTAAAGTGGTTGTCAACTCGTGACAACCACTTTAACCTACAGGTAAGCCTATGATAAGGCTTACCTGTAGGTGCCCTATCTATCTCCTAAACCTGTACGGTTCAGGAGATATGCAGAGTATTTGCTGTGCCAACGTCATGTCGCCACATGCGCAGTGAAGAAATGGCCTCCGTGCCGTTCCTCCACTGCGATCGTGACGTCACGCGACTCCGGCCAGTCACAACGCCGGAGTCGCAGCCCCGGAAGGAAGAGGGTCTGAAGATAGACGCCGCCAGCACAAGGGACAGCGCCGGACATTGCAGGCTTCGTTTGCAGGTAAGTGGCACATAATGGGCTACTATGTGATGCATAGTAGCCCATTGTGCTTCTACATTACAGGGGCATGTAGAGGAAGTAAACCCAATATGGGTTTACTTCCTCTTTAACTTGTGCAATGTTAGTCTCTTACCAGATCCCCCTGGGTCTCCAGACATGTGCATTGGTTCAATTCACATCTTTAGACAGTACTAGGAATTGCTGTGATGTCTCTCTTTCAATCCTGCTGAGACAGTCCATCATTTTCTTCCTCAAAAGCAGTAGGAGCCTTCTCCTCTACAGTCTGATCTCACCAGCTGAATGAAACAAAGTTCCCTTCAGAAAGGGAGAGGTGTATGGCGCTCACCTATACTTAACAATAATAAAATATATATGTGCTTATATGCTTTTTGAAGCCGGTGAAAAAAATAAAAAAACAAAAAGATAAAAAAACAATAAATAAACAGTATGGCCTATTGTCAGGTTATGCAGCCGACCTCAATCGCAGAGGGAAAGAACCGTCTGTGATTAGTACATAGAATAAAGATATCCTTCAAAAGAAGGAGAGAGGTTTAAGGCGCTTCCCTGGCCAATACAACTTATTGAAAAATATATAAAATGGTGTGTTTAACCTTATAAACCAACATAAAACCTTTACAGGTAGATAATATAAACAACCTTTGCAGGCAAATG
Source organism: Glandirana rugosa (assembly GCA_018402905.1). Classification (NCBI taxonomy): domain Eukaryota; kingdom Metazoa; phylum Chordata; class Amphibia; order Anura; family Ranidae; genus Glandirana; species Glandirana rugosa. Next base: position 556,500 of record BLSH010552895.1, on the reverse strand, counting down.
ACACAGTGGTTACTTTGTAACAATCACAAATAAAGCTTCAATACCCCAGAGAACAAAAACAAAACTGGTATGTGTCCTTTTAAAGTTCCCTGTTTTCTATCTCCATCGATACACTGATCACAGATGAAAGGAACTCACTCTCTGACTCTTCAGGCTGGTTTTTGCAGTTTTCTCCAATCCCAAGCTCACCTCATGCAAAGTGATAAAGATTCACATAGCATAACATCATTTGGGTGATGCCAGAGAATATTAAAAGCTGTATTTCAACTCACATTTGTTGGTGCCGCTTGATCGGCACGGATCGTCTCCGCATGTGTTATTTTAGTAAGCAGGTGTCTCCACAGCATGCGCTCCACTCATAGAGGATATCAGAACCATCTGGCTCACAAAGCTGGAAGTGACTTCAGACACGGGCGTTGCTTCTATGCATTTCGTGTTCCAATCTGAACACATCCTGATGATGTGTTCAGATTGGAACACGAAATGCATA
>BLSH010552895.1:535444-545547 GCA_018402905.1 Glandirana rugosa | reverse complement strand
GTGTTAAGGGCGACATCCAGATAGAAGGGGATCAAGAAGGTTATTCTTAATGAGGTGTTCGTTCATTTGGTTGTAGACAAGGCATTCAAAGAGTTTAGAGGAAAAGGGGAGCAAGGAGATAGGGCATAGATTGTTAAGGATTGGTAGGGTCCAAGGTTGGCTTTTTAAGTATGGGGTGACCAATGCATGTTTTAGAGCATTGGGGAAGAAGCCAGAAGAGAGGGAGAGATTGAAGATGTGAGTTAGAGAGTGTAGAATAGAGTCAGAGGGTGACCGTAGTATTTGAGAGGGAATAGGATCTAGGGGACAGGTGGTTAGGTGGGCATTAGAAAGGAGTTTAGCAACTTAATCTATAGTATCAGGTTTGAATAAGGGGAGTGTCAATTGTACCTGTTGATGTGGGGTCTCAGTTGGGGGAGATACCTGTAGAGTGGAGATTTAATCACAAATTGCATCAATCTTATTTTTGAAGTGGGGGCAGTGGGGGGACCAAGTAGAGAGATAAAGGTAGAGAAGAGGTGACAGGGACTGGATGAGAAGGTGTTAATAAGAGTGGTAAAATAGGTCTGCTTGGCAGTGTGGAGGCAAGAATTGTATTTACAGAGGGCAGATTTGTATTGGTTGACGTCTTTGAGAGACTTAGTCCTGTGCCACAGACGCTCAAGAGCACGGCTATGTTTTTTGAGATTTCCGGTGTCATCTGTTTGCCAGGGTTGTAGGCGTCGAGGCCTGACTCTGTGTGTTGTGAGGGGAGCGAGCTTGTCCAGGGTGGAGGACAGAAATTTATTATAGATGGATGTAGCTTGGTTGGGGCAGGACAGGGGAGAGATTTTTTCAAAGAGGTGGTAGGTAGCAGAATATATAAGAGAAGGGGTGAAGTGGCGAAGGGTTCTATGGGTGACGGTTAGGCGATTGGAGGGAAAGGTGGTGGAAGACAGGGAGAGAGAGAAACTAATAAGGTGCTGGTCGGAGAGAGGAAAAGGATTGTTGGAGAAGCTGCATGGAGTGCATAGGTAGGAGAATACAAGGTCAAGGGTGTTTCCATCAGAATGAGTAGAAGCCTGTACCCATTGCTTCAGGTCAAATGAGGAGGTTAGACTAAGAAGTTTCAAAGTAGCAGGAGTGTTTGTATTAACAGGGATGTTGAAGTGACCGAGAAGGATTGTGGGAATTTCAGAAGAGAGGAAGTAGGGTAGCCAGGCAGAAAACTCAAGGAAAGCTGACAACGGTCCAGGAGGCCGGTAGATCACAGCAATTCTTAGGGAGGTTGGAGAGAATAGACGTATACAGTGAGCTTCAAATGATGAGAGGGAAAGAGGGAAGAGAGTGAATAACCTAGAAGGTGCTCTGTGGGGATAGGAGGAATTCTACTCCACCTCCATTGCGTCCATTAGGCCTAGGGGAGTGAGTCCAGAGAAGGCCGCCCTGGGAGAGGGAAGCAGGAGGAGGAGTGTCATATTCATGGAGCCAGTTATCGGTGATAGCAAGTAGATTAGATGAATTAGTGATAAAGAGGTCGTGAACAGCGGTGAGTTTGTTGCTGACAGAGCGGGCATTCCAGAGGGCACAGGAGAAGGGGGGGGGTTGGTTTTGGAAAGAAGGGGAACTCAAAATTTGGAATTTTCTTTCCCATTTGGTAATAGTGATAAACAGGAAAAAATAGAAGTGGGTGAACCTCCCAAAAAGGGGCACAGACAGCAATTAAAACCCAAAAGGTGATCAAATCTCTTGCTATTCTATCGAAAGAAAAAAAAAGTTTGTCTTTAGTTTAAAAATTCAGTGGTCATCTTCTGGATGAGATCTACTAGGGAGCTCAGTTTGCAACTTTGTGTTTTTACACACAAACATCTTACTTCATCTCAAACCCGTCCCCCCCCCCCCCCCCCCCCAAAGCTTTTTCTATCCAGTCAGCAACATTCACTGCTATTTGACACCATTTGCTGCAAAAGGAATTTATTTAGACTTACCTGTAAATTCCTTATCTTGGAGAACAGTGTAGGACACAGGACTGACATATACCCGGATTAAATGCAGGCTACCTTCAGGCGTTAATTCGTAACTGTTTAAAACAGGACTTGCATTCAATGACCATGAGACATACCCACATAATAAACTGGGTAACAACATAGCAAAGCAGAACTGCCAACAGGCCCCCTAAGAAAAAAAAAAAAATAATAATAACCACCTGGTAGAACTTGTAGAACATATGAACAGAGGAGCAGGTGGCAGCCTTACAAATCTGAGAAGCAGATGCTTGATGCCGAAAAGCCCAAGAGACATCAACCTGGTAAAATGGGCTCTAATAGAAAAAGTAGGAATTCTGTTCCTAAGGGAGTAGGCCCTGAAAAACAGTTGCCTTATCCACCTGTCAGTGGTGGAGCTTAGGGCAAGATGCTCTTTACATGGGCTCACAGGCAGAATAAAGAGACTTACAGAGGCTGGGGCTGCCAGGTAGACCTTGATCACATCTAGGCAATGTAGCTTGATTTCCTTGACACATTTTGAAGCAGGGCAAAGGGAAGGAGGTACAATGTAAATAAATAAATGAGATGGATAGAAGGGACCACCTTAGGTCAAATGGAAGGTTTTGATCTTTAAAACAGCTTGTCCAAAATAAGAAAGGGATCTTTACAAGAAACAGCTGCCAACTCAGAAACACACCTAACAAAAGTAATGACCAGCAGAAGGCAACTTTACAAGTAAGGTCTTCCAATGGAATGTCTCTAATTGGGTAAAAGGTGGGAGGTACAACAGAGAGCACGAGGACAAGTAATCTATGAATGGAGGGAGGACGGATGAAAAAGGTTTGCCTCCTCCATTTGTTTTTCTTTTTCAAGCTATAGTACAGCTTGTATGAATGAAGGAGGAGGGTATAAAGTGGGACATAGGGACTTGTCGTATACATTCTATTAACCCGTGGCAACAGACGATTAAAGCAGTGGGGACAGGGGGTGAATCAGAGGATGAAAGATTTCAACTAAATCTGCAGTCAGTACACAGGGGCTGAATGTCGGTGACATCGGCCGGTTCAACAGAAACCGGCCCACATTTGGCCTGTATGTACTGCAGCCAGTCCGGTCTGTCAAAGGGGCATGACTGAAAAAGGTCTGCTAATCGGCTCCCGATCAGCACTCTCAGCTGATGGCTAAGAGCACTGAACAGAGTGTTCTGGCCGGGGGGGGGCAGTCCCTCCCTATCAGAACACAGAAGCAAAGCAGGGGAGATTGTTGTACTAAAATCGCATAGTTAGTACAGCGGCTCCTCCTGACCTGCTGGGTTGATTGAACAAAAAAAAAAACTAGTAGTGTGTACCAGGCTTAAAGCGGAGTTCCACCCTTTCCTTATGTTTATTAAAAGTCAACAGCTACAAAAAGTGTAGCTGCTGACTTTTAATACACAGACACTTACCTGTCTCCCGGTCCAGCGATAGAGCCGCACGGAGCCTCGCTCCTCTCCCCCTCCCCTCCACGGCGCCGGCATTGCTACTGTGGGCACCTAGCTGCAGCTTCACACTGCGCATGCGCAAGCGGTGCTGCGCTTTAGGATTGGTCCCAAAGTCTTCTAGGACCTGTCCTGGGTCCCAGAAGACGTCGGGAGGGAGGGGGAAGGAGACCTTCTACTTCCGATCGCCTAAGGCGACCCTAGCGGAAGTACCCGAAAAGAATCGGGTATCTCCACCCCTCTTCTCCCCAAAAGCTCAGTTTCAGCATCCGGAGCTGGGGAGGAGGACTTAAAGCGGAAGTTCCACTTTTAGGTGGAACTCGGCTTTAAGTAATGACCCCTGTGATGATTTATTTGAAACCTCTTTTGACTAAACTTAGAACCATCGCACAGAAGGCAACTGAGGAGAAAATGGAATGATTGTTTGTAAAACTAAATTTTTCACATTAAATGATACTAGTGTATAGACAGCTTAAAGTGGATGTAAACCCCATTCATGAAATCTGACCTAGGCACATATCTGTAGTGTTTACTTATCTCTCTCCAAAGCCCTAAGTCCTGTGTCTTTCTGTTGCTCCGTTCCTCTGTTATCAGCACAACTTCTGACAAATTCTCTGACACAGGAGATAAAAGCAGCTGGAAATTTGTGTCGGCAAACTGCGAACCAAATAATTAACAGATTGTGGCACCCTGTGAAGTAATAAATTAGTGCAGGTGAAATGGTTAGAACTCAATGGTTGTACAGCCTACTTCCCATCAGGTAAAAACCTGGAACATAAATCAATGTCAAAAATATAAAAGTGTTTGGCGCTCACCTTCACCTATTAATAAATGAAACCTGTATTATATTAAGCCACAATATTCACAAAGTGTAAACCAAAAATCACAAGTGCATTAAAAAAACATAATAGTAAAATAATCCTCTTGTGCAAAATTAGTGATACTCAGCTCATCAAAAAATATAAAAAAAAATCAATAGCAGCAAAACCGACAGTACATCAAAATATTGAATTAAATAGCACCAATATATTTCCATCATCCGTGCTCAAAAAGGGTTAAATTGTGAACAGTTCTTCAAAAGAGCTTGATCAGTAATAGCAGAAAGAGTCCATCAACCGTGCTCCTAAAAGTGATTGAGTGCATAGGAATCCATAAATGGAATTTCAAAGTGCGAGTGCTCCACCACAAAAGTGTGACAGGGGTTCACATTTACCAGAAAACAGATATACAGGTGATACTCGAAAAATTAGAATATCGTGCAAAAGTTAATTTATTTCAGTAATGCAACTTAAAAGGTGAAACTCTTATATTTTAAGATAGACTCATTACATGCAAAGCAAGATATTTCAAGCCGTGATTTGTCATAATTGTGATGATTATGGCTTACAGCTCATGAAAACCCCAAATCCACAATCTCAGAAAATTAGAATATTGTGAAAAGGTGCAGTTCTGGTTCAGTAGGAATCACAATCATGGGAAAGACTGCCGACCTGACAGTTGTGCAGAAAACCATAATTGACACCCACCAGAGGAAAAGGTGCACAAGCAGCAGGGATGATGCATTACTGAAATAAATGAACTTTTGCACGATATTCTTTTTTTTTTTTTTGTTTCAATAACGCTTTATTAAGAAGTTTGTTACAAAAAACATGTATATTGCGTCTTTAGTCAGAAAAATATTCAAGTGATTGCAGTTTCCAAATTACATAAGCAGGAGAAAATATAGTACATTTCACACTTGAAGTATGTTTTTCAGAAAGGGGTTAGGAAATGGGATTAAGAGAGAGGGAGAGGAGAAAAAAAGGGGGTTTAGATCATGGGAGTTGTTTGTTAATGGTAATATTTCTTAGTTGGGTGTATGGGTTGAGTTAGGTAGAGTAGTGCGGTTGTTTAAAGGTATTTCTGTGTGAATGTGTTTTTAAGATCCTGAGTTAATAATGAGTGTATAGGTGTACTCTGATATGATAGGTGTTTCAATCTAATAAAAGCTTGTATTCTTCTGATGATTTGAAGAGAGTCCAATTGTACCACATTTTGTGAAATTGTGTGGTGGATTCCTTTTTAATTGCCAGAGTTTCTTCCATTTCATGGATCGAGTTCACTTTGTGTATCCATTCTTTTATGGAAGGGGTGGTTGGGGATCTCCAGTGTAGCGGGATGAGTGCCTTGGCTGCATTTAATAAATGTCTTAATAGGGATTTTTTATATTTTCTGTATGAAAGGTTGTTTATGTGTAAGAGACAATGTGCTGCGTCTAGTTTTGCGTTTGAGTCAGTGATTTTAGTTGACCATTTTGTTACTTCGGTCCAGAATTTTTGGATCTCTTCGCAGGACCACCATAGGTGCAGGAAGGTTCCTACCTCTTTGTGGCATCTCCAGCATGAGTCTGATAGTTCAGGTGACCATTTTTTGAGTATCACCGGAGTGGTGTACCAGTGGTTGCGTATTTTAAAGGATGTTTCTTGCATACGGGTGCTTAGAGAACATTTGTGGGAAAATACACACGCCTTTTTCCATTGGTCATCTGAAATGTTAATTTGGAGGTCCGCCTCCCAGATTTCTTTGTGTTTATCTCTGAAATCAGAGCAAGGCTGGGAGATCCACTTGTAAGCTGGAGAGGTGGCGCCTTTAAGAGGGTGTCGGTCTTTTATTATTTTTTCAAAAAAAGTTAGTGGTCTAGCCAAGAGATTTTTGTTTTTATTATTCCGGACAAAGTCATATATTTGAAGATATGTCCAATAGTTTAATGTGTGGTCAGGGATTTTTTGTTTAAGTTGGGTGTATGTTAAGATCTTGTCGTTGTTAAAACAGTCTTTCGCCAGCAGGGGTGTGTCAGGGTCCGTTTTCAGGGTGTTGATCTTATCGGAGCCTGGAGGGAATTCGGGGTTGCCCGAGATAGCTGTGAGAGGGCTTGCTATTGTGGTGATCTTGTGTTGTTCAGTTATTTTTTGAAAGATTTTTAATGTTGTGTATATTACTGGATTGGATCTAATTTTTTGGGGGTAAAATTTGGGAGAGGTCCACGGGAGGAATTTGGTGTTTATTGATGGGTCAATTTCTTCTAAGTTTACCCAATCTTTGTTGTTGGCATGGCAATGCCAGTCGATTACTCTAGTGATATGCGTGGCATGGTAGTATTTTTGAAAATCAGGGATGCCAAGACCGCCTTTCTCTTTGGGATAAGTGAGTTGTTTCCATTGTAGTCTGGGTCTTTTGTGGGCCCATATAAAGTTTCTTTGGGCTCTATTAAGCCTTTTAAAGAATTCTTGTGGGATTTCTAACGGGAGTGTGTGAAAGAGGTATAGGAGCCTGGGTAGTATTGCCATTTTTAATATTGCTGCTCTGCCGAACCATGAGAATTGTTTGGTATTCCAGTTTTTGAGGTCTGTTTCTATCATTTTTAATAGTGGGAGGAAGTTATGTTGGTATAAGTCTTTTGGGTCTCGTGTTAGTTTTATGCCTAGGTATTTTAGGGAGTCTTTTTCCCATCTGTAAGGGCAATTTTGTCTAGTTAGCTTTTCGAAGTCGGGTGAGAGTGAGAGGTTCATTGCTTCTGATTTACTACTGTTTATTTTGAAGTTTGATAAGATTTTGTAATGGTTTAGAATTTTGTTTAGGTTTGGTATAGATATATGAGGTTGGGAGATGAAAAACAGTAAGTCGTCAGCATATGCTGCTAATTTGAGTTCTCTTTGGTTAATTTCAATTCCGTGTATGTCTGGGTTGTTGTTGATGGATCTAATGAGGGGTTCAAGTGATAAAATAAACAGAAGTGGGGAAAGAGGGCAACCTTGCCTTGTACCGTTTTTGATTGGGAATGGTTCTGAGAGGAGGTTATTGACTTTGACTTTGGCTGTAGGGTTAGTGTACAGGGATTGAATCCAGGTGAGTGCTTTGGTTTCTAGTCCTATATGTTTGCATGTCGCAAACATGAAGTCCCATGCGACTCTGTCAAAGGCCTTCTCTGCGTCAGTTGACAGCAGAAGGCCCTTGCAGTCTCCCTTTCTCATTCTGTGTATTATATTTAACGTTTTGATAGTGTTATCTTTGGCTTCGTGCCCTGGCATGAATCCAACTTGTTCTTTCCCTATGATTTTGTGTAAGAAAGGCTTGATTCTGTTTGCAAGGATTGTCGCGAGGATTTTTAGGTCTATATTTAAAAGAGAAATGGGTCTGTAGTTGGCGCAGTTTTGGTGGTCCTTATCTGGTTTAGGTATGACTGTTATTTGTGCAGTTAGAAAGTCTTGTGGAATTTTTGTCTCTTTTTTATTTAATGAGTTCAGGGCCAAAAGTAGTGGGGAGTTTAATTGGGGTTCAAATGCTTTGTAATATTGGGAGGTGAATCCGTCGGGGCCTGGGCTTTTCCCTGTTTTTAAGTATTTGATAGTGTTTGTGATTTCATCCGGTGTAATATCTTTTTCCAGTTTTCCTATTTCTGCATTAGTAAGTTTGGGTAGGTTGCTTTGTTGGATGAATTCTGTAATCAGTGTTGGTCTGGTATTAGTGGTAGAACTGATTTTGTTGGAAGACGGTATATTGTAAAGGTCTGTATAGAATTTTTGGAAAGATTTCGCGATCTGGTTGGGGTCGTAGATTTCTGTTCCTTTAGAGTCTTTGATGCTGTGAATGGTATTTGCCATTTTGGTGTCGTGTAAGGCTCTGGCTAATAATTTACTGGCTTTGTCGCCAAATTCGTAGTAAATGTTTTTTTTGAGAAAGAGGGATCTTTTTGTCTTATTGTCTAGGAAGTTTTGAAGTTCTTTTCTAGCCTCGGTTAACTCTGTTTCTGCTGTCAAGGCTAGAGATTGTTTGTGGGCGTTTTCTAGTTGATTAATTTTATTGATAAGTCTGTTGATGTAGTTTTCTTTTTCTTTCTTTTTTCTACTGCCCCATTTGATCAGTTCTCCTCTTATCACGCATTTGTGTGCTTCCCACGTGAATAGTGGCTGTGTGTCTGGGGATTTGTTAATGTGGAAGAAATCTTTTAATTTGGATTGGATTTGTGTTGCGATCTCTGGGTTGGTCAGTAGATTTGGGTTTAGGCGCCAGTTGAATGATTTTGGTTTTTGGTTTTGTTGGGATAGTTGGATTGATATAGGTGCGTGATCTGTTAGAGCGATGTTGCCAATTCGTGCTTTTTGGATTGAGGGGATATCTCTTTGTGTGATGAAGAGGTAATCTATTCTTGCATATCGTTTGTGTGGGGCGGAGAAAAAAGTGAAGTCTTTGTCAGTGGGATTGAGGAGTCTCCAGGTGTCAATTAACGCAAGGGATTTCAAGGTGGTCTTTAGACTTTTAAGGGTTCGATAGGGGACGCTCGATTTGCCGGTTGAGGTATCTTTGAGTGGGTTGAGGGGTAAATTGAAGTCCCCTCCTAATATTATTCGACCATTAGCGAAGAGTTTGAGTTCGTCAATTATTTTGTGACAGAAGGAGACGTGTGTTTTGTTCGGGAAATAGACGTTAGCAAGTGTCGTTGGTATTCCTGACAAATTACCTTTTAGAAAAAGGTATCTGCCCTCTGGATCGGCTAAGGTTTGTTCTGTTTGGAAGGAAGAGTTTTTGCTTAGGAGAATTGTTACTCCTTTTGTTTTCGCTAACGGGTTTGTTGCGTGGAAAGCTTTGATGATAAAGTTGTTGGTCATTTTGGGTATATTTTTTCCTTTAAAGTGCGTTTCTTGTAAGAATATGATTTGGGGATGTGTTTTCTTTAGTTCTCTTAGGATTTTTTGTCTTTTCTCGGGGGTTCCGAGGCCGTTTACATTGTGCGATATGATCGTGGGGTTTCTCCCAAGATTTGAGTATGCCATGATCTTGGTAGGTATAGAGAGTAGATTGGAGGGTGTAAGAAGGAGGGAATGGAGGAGGGAGGAGATTAGTAGAAGGAGAGATAGGAGGTTACTCTGTTAGTCACTATCTCTGCTGTTAATAGTACAGACCGAGTAGTGAGTAGGGTAGGGTATTGTAAGAATGATAACTCGTTTTTTCTCAGAGAGTGTTTCCCTAATGGGGGGGTAAAGTGGAAACGGATCCCGATGGGGTGTGTGCAGGGGGTGATTGTCATAAGTTGTGTGGTGTCAGGATATTTGAGGTGATGGTTGGGTAGGGGTATGTGTATTTTGAGGTAACAGGGGTGCCACATATCCTCTTAATGATTATACAGTTGTGGACAGGTGGACTAGAATTGTTATTTCCATACATTTAAGCGAGTGTGAGGGGGTATGATGGGATCCTCAACAGACTAGCCCATTAAATTGGGAGTCTGCAGAGGATCCCCCACCTCCTGATCAGAACTTAAGTAGAACAGTAACATAAAGCATTAAACAGTAACTTATATTAACCTTAAAGGTAAAGAGCATGTGAGAACAGGCACATGAACAATCTTATGTAAATATGGATCATCTTATGGACGGTGAGAGAACCTCGCCCAAGTTTCTGTTATCGTATAGTTTGTTTGGCATAATGATTTCTTGTGGTTGCATATTATGACGTAATGTAGTTTTCATATGATAATTTAGGTTTTGGGTGACTAGGGCGAGGTTCTCTACACTTGGTACAATTAAGGGCAAGACGAGTGAGAGCGAGAGAGGGAAAAAAAAAAAAATGAATTCAAGACTAGTCCTCCACCCCCTAGGAGACGTCTGAGGGTTAAATTACCCGAT
>BLSH010552895.1:495725-528380 GCA_018402905.1 Glandirana rugosa | reverse complement strand
ACGTATTTGGTCATCTGAGCGTAGTACAGTTCAGTAAAATATTTTCTCTTGCTATACATAAGTGTACACATAAGCTTCATATCATGTGGTCTTGTAGAAAAGAAAAAAAAATTTTTTTTTTTTTTTGTTAAGCATGGCATTACCTTCTCAATAACAACCAATAAACAAACTTTAAACACTTAATTGTCCTGTAGCATATACAGTGGCTACAGAAAGTATTCAGATCCCCTTAAATGTTTCACTGTTTATTATATTGCAGCCATTTGCTAAAATCATTTAAGTTCATTTTTTTCCCTCATTAATGTACGCACAGCAGCCCATATTGACAGAAAAACACAGAATGGTTGACATTTTTGCAGATTTATTAAAAAAGAAAAACTGAAATATCACATGGTCCTAAGTATTCAGACCCTTTGCTGTGACACTCATATATTTAACTCAGGTGCTGTCCATTTCTTCTGATCATCCTTGAGATGGTACTATACCTTCATTTGAGTCCAGCTGTGTTTGATTATACTGATTGGACTTGATTAGGAAAGCCACACACCTGTCTATATAAGACCTTACAGCTCACAGTGCATGTCAGAGCAAATGAGAATCATGAGGTCAAAAGGAACTGCCTGAAGAGCTCAGAGACAGAATTGTGGCAAGGCACAGATCTGGCCAAGGTTACAAAAAAATGTCTGCTGCACTTAAGGTTCCGAAGAGCACAGTGGCCTCCATAATCCTTAAATGGAAGACGTTTGGGATGACCAGAACCCTTCCTAGAGCTGGCCATCCTGCCAAACTGAGCTATCGGGGAAGAAGAGCCTTGGTGAGAGAGGTAAAGAGGAACCCAAAGATCACTGTGGCTGAGCTCCAGAGATGCAATCGGGAGATGCGAGAAAGCTGTAGAAAGTCAACCATCACTGCAGCCCTCCACCAGTCGGGGCTTTATGGCAGAGTGGCCCGACGGAAGTGCAAGACACATGAAAGCCTGCATGGAGTTTGCTAAAAAAACACCTGAAGGGCTCCAAGATGGTGAAAAATAAGATTCTCTGGTCTGATGAGACCAAGATAGAACTTTTTGGCCTTAATTCTAAGTGGTATGTGTGGAGAAAACCAGGCACTGCTCATCACCTGTCCAATACAGTCCCAACAGTGAGGTATGGTTTTGGCAGCATCATGCTGTGGGGTGTTTTTCAGCTGCAGGGACAGGACGACTGGTTGCAATCGAGGGAAAGATGAATGCGGCCAAGTACAGGGATATCCTGGACGAAAACCTTCTCCAGAGTGCTCAGGACCTCAGACTGGGCCGAAGGTTTACCTTCCAACAAGACAATGACCCAAAGCACACAGCTAAAATAACGAAGGAGTGGCTTCACAACAACTCCGTGACTGTTCTTGAATGGCCCAGCCAGAGCCCTAACTTGAGGATCTCTGGAGAGACCTAAAAATGGCTGTCCACCAATGTTTACCATCCAACCTGACAGGACTGGAGAGGATCTGCAAGGAGGAATGGCAGAGGATCCCCAAATCCAGGTGTGAAAAACTTGTTGCATCTTTCCCAAAAAGACTCATGGCTGTATTAGATCAAAAGGGTGCTTCTACTAAATACTGAGCAAAGGGTCTGAATACTTAGGACCATGTGATATTTCAGTTTTTCTTTTTTTAATAAATCTGCAAAAATGTCAACAATTCTGTGTTTTTGTGTCAATATGGGGTGCTGTGTGTACATTAAAGAGGGGAAAAAATGAACTTAAATTATTTTAGCAAATGGCTGCAATATAACAAAGAGTAAAAAATGTAAGGGGGTCTGAATATTTTCCGTACCCACTGTATATAGATATACATATCAATACCTTACAATACATTATTGTAATAGTCTTATATTTTTAATAGTCTATCTATAACGAGCTGAGGAGGAGCGACCACCAGGCTGGCCAACCAACAGTGCCATATTCTCTCAAATTTTTCTGGGGATTTCCTATGCCTATACAGTACGCGTTTTTCTCTCTTAATAAGAATGGAATTGACTGACTGGATCCACTGAACATACGACGGTGCCTGTGGGGATATCCAAAATCTTGCAATCATTTTTTCTTGCCAGATATAATAGCCAAAGCAGAGCTATATATGTGTAGTGGGTGTATAGCTCCTCTGGAAGAGCACCTAAGAGGCATGTCAGTGGATCCACCTGCAATTGCACTTGGAATGTACTGTTGATAGTGGAAATAACTTTTTCCCAATATCTTACCAACTTAGGGCAATGCCACAGCATATATATGAATTCTCCAGGATGAATTTGACACTTGGGGCATATAGGACTGTCCCGTCTGCCCCGCCTGTGTAGCTGAACCGGGTTCTGTATGTACAGTGCAAAATAAACAGGTGTGTCAGCTTATGTGCAGCCAAGACTGACACTAAGGGGCCAGTCTTGAGTATCTGTTCCCATTAATCTCCACTAATAGGTCCTACATCCCGCTCCCATTTTTTACGGCAAGGCAGTACATTAGGTCCCTGAATATAAGTGAGCAGATTTATCATCAGAAACTGAAAGGGACGACAGCGACAATTCTGCAAATTAGCAAATTTCAGTGTTTTTGGTTTGATTACATTATTGAATACATTTTATTACTATTACGTTATTTTTGATAATTATTTTTAGTTATTTATTATATTATAATTTATGATTTTATTTTTCAAACTTTTTCATACCCGGGATGTCTACTAGACGCTTGTTTGGACAGATTTAAGTGAGTTATTCCTAAGAATTACAGGCCTACAATATAAAACGCCACATTTTCATGCAAAATAATCGTACCGCTTTCAGCACCAAAAATCTGACATAATCATACAGCCAGGGAGGTTAATGTTAGAGTTACATAATTGACTCATGCCTCAATCCACCCGTGAAACCGGGGAAGTTTATATAATTCTATGTATCGTTTATTTCCCCAGAGAGGAGTATGAGCCAGGAAGCCCACAAGGCCCAAACGGCTTTTAATGGTCTTCCACAGTCTCTCCACTAGTGTGGCTGTGGGGCATCGCATAGGGCAGTGATGGCTAACCTTGGCACTCCAGATGTTTTGGAACTACATTTCCCATGATGCTCATGCACTTTGCAGTGTAGTTGAGCATCATGGGAAATGTAGTTCCAAAACCTCTGGGGTGCCAAGGTTCGCCATCACTGGCCTAGGGAGTCTGGGGAATCCCAATACATTTCTGTCTACCTCTTTGAAGTGTGTTCGTGAATATAAACAACCATTTTTCTTAAACAAATCTAGATCTAGGAACTGGACTGCTTCCCTGCTCCAATTGGCATATCGGTTGTTATTCAATGATGACAGAAAGTCCTTAAATCTCTCCTCTGACCCATTCCACACTACTAAGATGTCATCAATGAACCTTCTGTAGCACTGTAGCTCTGGCCGTCATCTGGTATGAACACGTTATCTCTCCAAAAGTACCTACTTGCCCATGTAAATATCTCCTGTGACCCATTGTCATCAATGAACCTTCTGTAGCACTGGCCATTGTCTGGTATTAACTTCCTCCTCCTCCCATTTGTTCAAAAAGATGGTTGCAATGCTGGGGGCATATTTAGCCCCCATTGCAACGCCTTTAATCTGGTTGTAATATTGGCCATTGTGCCAGAAGTAGTTGTTTGACATTGCTATCTAACCCTTCTAAACAGGAAATTAATCTGTTCAGGTTTCAGGTCAGTCAAACTGTGTAGGGCCCATTCTGCTACACACAGAGCATCTGATTGTTTGATGTTAGTATACAGAGACTCCACATCCACTCCACATCAACTGTAGCCAACAAAGTGGAGTCTCATATATCAAATTCAAGGTAGACAGAAATGCATAGGTGTCTAAAAGAAGTTGTCATCATCCCAGATGGTTAGAGGCTATCCCAAAAGGCCAATTCATATGAATCAGGAGGAAATGTCATCAATTATCAGACTACTATGTGGAATCAGATAAACTTATTGCAAGGTTCCTGGAAAAAGGACACCAGAATAAACAACTATTGAAAACCAGGGAATTGGTAGGAAAATTGAACAGAACCACACTCCTTCAGGGAAATAAGTTTAAAACAAGAAACCAGGATTTAACCTTTATAACTGGGTATCATACCCAGTTTAGAGGTATAGAAAAAATATTTAGTAAATATTGGCTAATACTTCTAAAGGGTCATAATCTGAAAGATCTGCTTCCATTTTTAGAAGAGCCCCGGGCCTGAGAAACAGAATAGCTAAGAATGTGGTAGATCCCCCAAAAAGACCTTTCACCTTTCTTGACAGAGAGCTTTTACAGATGTGGCAGATGTAAATCATGTACAGCATCTCACAAAAGTGAGTACACCCTTCACATTTTTGTAAATATTTTATTCTATCTTTTCATGTGACAACACTGAAGAAATTACACCTTGCTGCAATGTAAAGTAGTGAGTGTACAGCTTGTATAACAGTGTAAATTTGCTGTCCTCTCAAAATAACTCAACATACATCCATTAATGTCTAAACTGTTGGCAACAAAAGTGAGTACACCCCTAAGAGAAAATGTCCAAATTGGGCCCAAAGTGTCAATACTTTGTGTGGTCACCATTATTTTCCAGCACTGCCTTAACACTCTTGGGCTTGGGCATGGAGTTCCCCAGAGCTTCACAGGTTGCCACTGGAATCCTCTTCCACTCCTCCATAACACCATCACGGAGCTGGTGGATGTTAGAGACATTGTGCTACTCCACCTTCCGTTTGAGGATACCCCACAGATGCTCAATAGGGTTTAGGTCTCGAGACATGCTTGGCCAGTCCATCACCTTTACCCTCAGCTTCTTTAACAAGGCAGTGGTCATCTTGGAGGTGTGTTTGGGGTCATTATGTTGGAATACTGCCCTGCGGCCCAGTCTCCAAAGGGAGGAGATCATGCTCTGCTTCAGTATGTCACAGTAAAAGTTGGAAATTATGGTTCCCTCAATGAACTGTAGCTCCCCAGGGCCAGCACCACTCATGCAGACCATGACATTCCCACCACCATGTTTGACTGTAGGCAAGACACACTCCTCACCCGGTTGCCGCCACACACGCTTGACACCATCTGAACCAAATAAGTTTATCTTGGTCTCCTCAGACCACAAGACACGGTTCCAATAATCCATGTCCTTAGTCTGCTTGTCTTCAGCAAACTGTTTAGTCTGCTTGTCTTCAGCAAACTGTTTGTGGGCTTTCTTGTGCATAATCTTTAGAAGAGGCTTCCTTCTGGGATGACAGCCATGCAGACCAATTTGATGCAGTGTATGGTCTGAGCACTGACAGGCTGACCCCCAACCCCTTGAACCTCTGCTGCAATGCTGGCAGCACTCATTCATCTATTTCCCAAAGACAACCTCTGGATATGATGCTGAGCATGTGCACTCAACTTCTTTGGGCGACCATATCGAGGCCTGTTCTGAGTGGAACCAGTCCTGTTAAACCACTGTATGGTCTTCCAGCCTAGGCCATCTTTATGTAGAGCAACATATTTTTTTCAGATCCTCAGAATTCTTTGCCATGAGGTGCCATGTTGAACTTCCAGTGACCAGTATGAGAGTGTGAGAGCGATAACACCAAATTTAACACCCCTGCTCCCCATTCACACCTGAGACCTTGTAACACTAACGAGTCACATGACACCAGGGAGGGAAAATGGCTAATTGGGCCCAATTTAGACATTTTTACTTTGGGTGTACACTCTTGTTGCCAGCGGTTTAGACATTAGTGGCTGTGTGTTGAGTTATTTTGAGGGGATCATAAATTTACACTGTTATACAAGCTGTACACTCACTACTTAACATTGTAGCAATGTGTCATTTCTTTAGTGTTGTCACATGAAAAGATAGAATAAAATATTTACAAAAATGTGAGGGGTGTACTGACTTTTGTGAGATACTGTAGGTCCACGGGCGATAAGAGAAGGAAGGTCCTATCCTTTTTACCAACACCATGGGCAAACAATTTAAAATTTATAAACCTATCACATGTCAAACCCATTACATGACTTACCTTCTCACATGCCCGTGTGGTTTAAATTATGTTGGCTGAACAACCAGACTGCTTTTTAAAAGAATAAATGAGCATGTGATTATCAAAAAAGGATGTCTTAGACACAATAGATCTAAACAGCTCAGAGAAAAACAGAATTGCGATCCCACTGGTCCAAAATTTGTGGGAAAAGATAGGGTCTTTAGACACTGGATGGGTAGCGATTTGATGAAACACATCTCGCGGAATGAAACCTGGTGGATACATGCAATGAATTCTTTGTATCCATCAGGGTTAAATATGGACATAGATCTTAATTGTTTTAATTCTGCTTTTTGACTTTTTCCAAAAAAGGTTTTGTATTTTGTTTTCCATTCAGGAACACTTATATGAACAGTGTTTATTATTTTATATATTCCATTATTACATATATTCTCTATGGCCACCTAGGAACTGTTTCCTTCTTAATGGCATTTAATTAGGTCATCCAATGTGAATCAACTCATTTTCAATTATATATTTAGACATATTTCTTAGATAATTTCCAGGTCTATAAAGAGATCATCCTCATTAGTATGCAGTAAACTGACGGGCCACTAGATGTCTCTACAACTTGTTCACTTGGTGCATTCCCTGGGACATCACGAGTGATCCGGGTGACCACGCTCGTGCGTGTGTGTATATGTGGGGGCCTAAAATTTTTTGGGGGGGGATTTTATGTGCTTGGGTGTAGCTATTTTTTGCAAAAAAAATAAATAAAAAAAATTTAAGTTACATTTACTGGTAACGTCTTTTCCAGTAGGTCTTTCAGGACAGCCACTTTGAGAGACCCCGACTCCTCCCCTTCCACAAGAAATACAGCACCAGCAGTCATAAAAAAAGAACGTCTCCTGTCGGTCCTTCATTTTTTTCAAGAGCAACTCCAGCCCACTGGGGAGACACAAGAACATATTAAACATATATCACCACTTATTTCCACTGTTCCTGTGTTGAGGTCCCCTCAATACACCCTTTAAATCGGGTGGGTAACTGGTGCTGTCCTGAAAGACTACTGGAAAAGACATTATCGGTAAGTGCAACTTTGATTTTCCCTCTCCGTCTTTTAGGACAGCCACTTTGAGAGGATAAGCGAGCACTTACCAATTAGGGAGGGACTACAACACGTTACGTCCAAAGGCTTGCTACTTTGCCGATTCCAGGTCCAACCTATAATGTTTATGAAGGTGGTGAAGCTGGACCACATTGCTGCACGACAGATCTGCTCTGGCGTTGCTCCAGCCCTTTCCGCCTGGGAGGTTGCCATAGTTCTAGTTGAATGTGCCTTTATCCCCACTGGTATGTACTTCCCTGCTAGCGTGTAAGCCTGGCTGATCGCTAATCTAAGCCATCTTGCAATTGTGCGTCTGGATGCCTTACATCCTTTCCTCGTCCCTGAGAACAAAATAAACAAGGAATCGGTTTGCCTCACTGACTTGGTTACCTCTAAATATCTCAGGACGCACCTCCTCCAGGGTCCAGGGTATGAAACCTTGCGAATTGCCATTCCTGCGCCAGGGCATCTACCTCCAGAGCCCCTTCCCCCAGAGCCCATTCCCATCTGTTTAAGAAAAGAGGAGTCTTTGCGTTTTGCTTTGTGGCAAATAGGTCCACGTCTGGCAACCTCCACTTCTCCTGCTGAGGAAATCCGCTATATTGTTTTCTTTCCCTATCAGATACACCGTGGAGAGTGACAGAGCGTTGTCTTCTGCCCAGCTTAAGATCTCGGTAGCCAGGGACAGCAGAGCTCTGATCCTTGTACCGCCTTGCTTGTTTATGTAGGAGACAACTGAGGAGTTGTCTGATCTCAGCTGGATGTGGTGGCCCTGTAACTCCTCCTGAAAGGCTCTGAGTGCTAGCCGTACTGCCTTCAGTTCCTTCCAGTAGGACAACTGTATTTGAGGCCTGCCAAGTGCCTTGAGCCACTCACATCTCTAAATAAGCACCCCAGCCTTTTCCACTTGCATCTGTGGTCAGCACCTTGGAAACTGGGGTTACCCATAGATGACCTAAAGACAGGTTTTCTGCTTTCCTCCACCACCACAGCTCCCCTTTGACCTGCTGTGGCACTATGATTAGAGCGTCCAGGGATTCTGGACAGTGGTCCCAAATCCACAGAAGGAAGATCTGAAGAGCTTGGAAATGCAGACCTGCCCATTGCACTGCCGGGATGGACAAAGTGAGCAACCCTAGTGCTAACATTGCTGTCCTGCTCAAGAGAATGGTTGCACTGCATCAACTTTACTGCGTCGTCTATCTTTTGGACTTTCTCCCCTGGGATAAATACCCTTTGTTGCGTGGAATCTAGCAGGTATCCCAGGTAGGAGATTCGCTGAGAGGGTAGCAAGCTTGATTTTTCTAGATTTAGTAACCAACCCAGCCCTTTCAGGAACATTATCGTGCATTACAAGTCCTGCAACAACTGTTCCGGCGAAGCTGCGAAAAGAAGCAAATCGTCCAGGTATGCCACAATTGAGATTCCCAGAGACGCAGAAAGGCCATGGCTTCTGCAATGACCTTCATGAATATTTGCGGAGAGGATGATAGGCCGAACAATAGGGCCTGAAATTGCAGGTGAACCTCTTCTTTTCATACTCGAACGGCCAACCGTAGGAACTTCTGGCGTCTGAGGTCGATTAAGGCCATGAAACAATCCCGCGGGAGCAGTGCTCTGACCATATAGATTGATTCCATGCGAAACCTCTTGTAAGTGATCGACTGGTTTTCGTACCACGAACAAATGTGAATAAAAACCTTTCCTCTGTTGGAACTCTGCGCACTACCTCTTGCTCTTCCAGTTCCCTTAGGGCCCCTAAAAAGGTTTTGGCCTTCTCCGCGCACCTGGGGAGGTTGCATGACCAATGATCTTCGCGGGGATGGTAGCGCAAACTCTAGGCGGTATTCGCTCCTGATGATCCCCAGAATTAATTGACTGGAGGAGACCACTTCCCATTGTGAGAGAAACGCCCCCAGCCTCCCCCCACCCCTACTGTGGCTGGGCCGTCATTGAGCCTTACTGGGCTGTTCAGGAGGGAGAAAAATCGCCCCTCCTTTGCCCTTGCCCTTCTGGCCCCAGGATTTTTCACCCCTTGGTTTTAGGGATCCCTTTGCGATTTTGAGCGCAAAATCCTTTCCGAGCTTGGCCCGGGGTTTGCGCTTGACAGGAATAGCCTTTTTCTGATCAGCAGTACGATCTAATACCGCTTCCAATACTGGACCAAATATCAGGTCAGCAGTCAGGGGAATCCCGCATGACTTAACCTTGGAGGCACTATCGCCTTGCCAAGTTTTCAGCCACAAGGCTCTCCTGGCAGAAATCGCAAGGGCCAAGGACCTGGCCGACATCCGGATAGATTCCGTCGAAGCATCTGCAATATAGGCTACCCCCTTAAGCAAGGTGGGAAAAGAAGTCAAGGTGGTCTCCTTAGCAGTCCCCGTCTCAATATGGCGTTGCACTTGGGAAAGCCAGTCCTCTACCTCCTCCAGGGAAAAATTATATTTTGAAGGTCTACTGGATGCTCCCTCCACACCTTCAACGTCTGACTCCCCCTGGGAGCCTGAAGCCGCACAGTCCGGTTCCTCCCCTGTCTCTTCCCTAGAGACCCCTAGAGATTCCTCTCCTCTCCAGGGAGGGCACCCGGTAGTACAGGTGTGGAACTCTGTGCCTGAAGGGCCGAAATTTGGGGAGCTAGTGGGACCCTGAAAGCGCTCATGATTGGAAGGTTGAGGAGAGCTCCCTAACCGAAGTTGCCAGGCCACTCTCCTGTTCTGACACTGACTCTCTTTCCCTGACTAACCCATCTATGCAGGACCTGCAAGGCACCTTGGTTCAGAAATTCCCTAAAGTGTCCCTACATGAAGGGCACTTTCGTTAGCGCTATGGGAGAACCTTGATCTTTCCGAGGCTTTGCTCTGAAGGACACAAGTGAAAGAGGGGCACAGTCAACCAATCCTGTTCCCCCCCTCAACCCCCGCACCCAGAGAGCTCACTAGGTCCCCCCTTTTCTACAAAAAGGACCTGTGCCTCCCCCTCTGCCCACCCAGAGGAGACCTCCCACTTAGAAACCCTGTAGTGGAGGGGGCATAAGGTAAGGCAAAAGGCCCCCATGGACTTCCCTTACCTTAGTCTAACTGGAGCTGGCATCGCTGGGCACTGTCACAGAGGCCTCTGCTTCCGACATGGCCACTGGTGGTGTGCCTTGGAGCTTCTCACTGCCTCTGCAGCATCCTGGCTCCTTTCCTGCCGCTGCCTGGCCTGATATCTGCAATTGCAACGGAACCCGCGATTCAAAGGGTAAACTCCCACCCCCCCATGGGGCGGGCGGAGGGGCGGGCCGTCTTCCTGTTCCGTCCCTCTGGACGAGATATGAGACGCCTGGATCAATCGCTCCTCTCTAGAGAAGATGGGGCAGCTGAATTGCCCGCCCGCAGATACCTGACCCGCTCTGTCCTGGGAGACCTCGGCTCCCCTTCCTGGACCATCTGCCACCGACTTCCCTGGCCGTCAGGATCCGGCTCCCAGTGGTGTCCCCCCGCCGAAGGAAACACCAAATAACTGAAGGGCCGGCAGGGGGAGGTTCTTTATGACAGCTGGTGTGGTGTTTTCTGTGGAAGGGGAGGAGCCAGGGTCTCTCAAAGTGGCTGTCCTGAAAGACAGGAAGGGAAATTTTTTTTTACTTCACTTTTTTTTTCCATCAAGTAGGGGACAAAAAGTCCATGTGACTTTTTGGTGACAGGTTCTCTTTATTGAGATATGCAGGGTCTAAAAGACCCTGCATGTCTCCCATGTTCCACTAAATGTTTTGCAATGCAGATCATATTGCAAAACATTATTTCCCGGCTGAGCTAGCCAGGGACACGGAGAGCTTGACCCAGAAGTGACGTCAGAGACGTCACACCAACAAAGGGGAGGAGAGCAGACGTGTACGCGTTATTCTCCTTCCCCTCCAGCATTCACCACCCACTATTACTGTCCCGGGCCCGCAGATGGGCAAGCGGGAGCATGCGCGGGGGGTATGTGAGAGAGATTGGTGCCGCCCGAATACTCTCACCCGACAGGCAGGAGTCTGTCTGTCAGAGCCACACACAATTGCGGTGGCTGCACCACACCCATACACAGTATCTCACAAAAGAGAGTACACCCCTCACATTTTTGTAAAGAATATCTTTTCATGTGACAACACTGAAGAAATTACACTTTGCTACAATGTAATGTAGTGTGTAAAGCTTGTGTGGCCACCATTATTTTCCAGGACTGCCTTAACCCTCTTGGGCTTGGACATGGAGTTCACCAGAGCTTCACAGTTTGCCACTGGAGTCCTCTTCCACTCCTCCATGACAACATCACAGAGCTGGTGGATGTTAGAGACTTTGTGCTCCTCCACCTTCCATTTGAGGATGCCCCACAGATGCTCAATAGGGTTTAGGTTTCGAGACATGCTTGGCCAGTCCATCACCTTTACCCTCAGCTTCTTTAACAAGACCTGTTTCTTGGCCTTCATGATGTGGCTTGTTCACTAAGGTTCTCTAACAAACCTCTCAGGGCTTCTTCCATAAGGGCCAGATTTGTGGAGTGCACGACTAATAGTTGTCCTGTGGACAGGTTCTACCACCTGAGTTGTGGATCTCTGCAGCTCTTCCAGGGTTACCATGGGCCTCTTGGCTGCTGCTGATTAATGCTCTCCTTGCCCGGCCTGTCAGTTTAGGTGGATGGCCATGTCTTGGTAGGTTTGCAGTTGTGCCATTTTCAGATGGATTGAACAGTGCTCCATGAGATGTTCAAAGTTTGGAATACATTTTTATAACCCAACACTGTTTTAAACGTCTCCACAATTTTAGCCCTGACCTGTCTGGTGTGTTTCTTGGCCTTCATGATGTGGTTTGTTCACGAAGGTTCTCTAACAAACCTCTCAGGGCTTCACAGCACAGCTGTATTTATACCGAGATTAAATCACAGATGGGTGGGATCTATTTACTAATTAGGTATCTTCTGAAGGCAATTGGTTCCACTAGGATTTTAGTTAGGGGTATCAGAGTAAAGGGGGCATAATACAGATGCATACCATACCTTTTCAGACATTTGTAAAAAAAAATTATGAAAACCATTTAAGGGGTATGAATACTTTTTCAAGGCACTGTATCAATCGGTAGACTCGCTAACTCCGGTAGGAAACATAATGAAAAAGATGTTAGCACGACTGGGATCTCACACAGGTTGGGTCAGAGAGTTGATGAAACTGTTAAAGAGTAGTACATTTTGGCTGCAGGTATGAGAACAGGTGCAATTTACATGCATTTCCACGGCCACTACAGTATGAGCCTCCCTGGTTCCAGCCAGATACAGATATTGCATATTCAAAATATTAATATAGAGAGTTTAGCCGTTTAAAATGAAGAAGTGGTTCTGTATTTCAAATAAAAAATTTACCCTTAAAAGGGGAACTCCACTGAAAAATATAGCAAATAAAAAATTACCTAGCATATACAATGTCTCACAAAAGTTACTACACCCCTCACATTTTTCTAAATATTTTATTCTATCTTTTCATGTGACAACACTGAAGAAATGAGTTTGCTACAATGTAAAGTACTGAGTGTACAGCTTGTACAACAGTGTAAATTTGCTGTCCCCTCAAAATAACTCACACAGCCATTAAGGTCTAAACCACTGGCAACAAAAGTCAGTACACCCCTAAGTGAAAATGTCCAAATTGAGCCCAATTTGCCTTTTTCCCTCCCTGCTGTCATGCGACTCAGAGTTACAAGGTCTCAGTTGTGAATGGAGAGCAGGTGTTATCGCTCTCACTCTTTCATACTGGTCACTGGAAGTTCAACATGATTCCTCATGGCAAATAACTCTGAGGATCTGAAAAAAAGAATTGTTGCTCTACATAAAGATGGCCTAGGCAATAAGAAGATTACCAAGACCCTGAAACTGAGCTGCAGCTCGGTGGCCAAGACCATACAGCGGTTTAACAGGATAGGTTCCACTCAGAACAGGCCTCGACATGGTTAACCAGAGAGGTTGAGTACACATGCTCAGTTATCCAGAGGTTGTCTTTGGGAAATAGCCATATGAGTGGTGTCAGGATGATGCACAAGAAAGCCCGCAAACAGTTTGCTGAAGACAAGCAGACTAAGGACATGGATTACTGGAACCATAGAGAAAAAAACAGAAGGCACGTGGTCTAGTGCATCATCTTTGGCAAGACATTTATTGAGTGACAGAAGTAACATACTCGCATTTGGTAAAAAAATAAAATCACATCATATCATTCCTTTGGAGACATCCATATGATGCTACCCGCATCTCTTAGAGCTTATGGGTGTAATGGCAGGCTGACGTGTTTAGAGGGTTTTCCTCTTCCTCAGAGCCTTACATGGAAAGATCTGGTATGTGCGTTATCCTGTGGTGCACCAGGTGGGTGGTATGACCACGAGGGAATAGTCCTCCTTCACCAATTGGATAGGTCCTTTATTCATCTCAAGGCACCTGTGGTGATAAGCAGCTTGTCCTCCTACATCTGAAATGGACCCAGAAACGATCTGGGGTGGACAGGTGGTAGAGTCCAGGGGGTGAGCAGTATGGAGGGAAGTCCCTGGAGAGTGAATGGTCTGGGTCCCGAAGCCTAGCTGCGCTCTAACCCCAGCTGGCACAGTGAGTGGAGGAGTTACTGACACAATGCACATCGTCGCAGTGTGTGTGACAGATAAAGAGGTTACTTCTTTCTTAGTTTGCTGAAGAAAAGCAGACTAAGGACATGGATTACTGGAACCATGTCCTGTAGTCTGATGAGACCAAGATAAATGTATTTGGTTCAGATGTTGTTAAGCGTGTGTGGCAGCAACCAAGTAAGGAGTACAAAGACAAGTGTGTCTTGCCTACAGTCAAGCACCTGTTGGTGGGAGTGTCATGGTCTGGGGCTGGATGAGTGCTGCCGGCACTGGGGAGCTACAGTTCATTGAGGGAACCATGAATGCCAACATGTACTGTGCCATACTGAAGCAGAGCATGATCCCCTCCCTTCAGAGACTGGGCTGCAGGGCAGTATTCCAACATAACGACCCCAAACACACCTCCAAGATGACCACTGCCTTACCAAATAGGCTGAGGATAAAGGTAATGGACTGGCCAAGCATGCCTCCAGACGTAAACCCTATTGAGCATTTGTGGGGCATCCTCAAATGGAAGGTGGAGGAGCACAAAATCTCTAACAGCCACCAGCTCCGTGATGTCATCATGGAGGAGTGGAAGAGGACTCCAGTGGCAACCTGTGAAGCTCTGGTGAACTCAATGTCCAAGAGGGTTAAGGCAGTGCTGGAAAATAATGGTGACCACACAAAATATTGACACTTTGGGCCCAATTTGGACATTTTCACTTAGGGGTATACGGACTTTTGTTGCCAGCAGTTTAGACATTAATGGCTGTGTGTTGAGTTATTTTGAGGGGACAGCAAGTTTACACTGTTATACAAGCTGTACAATCACTACTTTACATTGTAGCAAAGTGTCATTTCTTCAGTGTTGTCGCATTAAAAGATAGAATAAAATATTTACAAAAATGTGAGAGGTGTACTCACTTTGAGATACTGTATGATAGTTGCACAAGCCATATTGTATTTTAGTGTTACTAAAATGTACCTTTTTCATTTCCATACTCTACGTTTCTTGCTTATTCATATCCTACTGATTTTCTTTTATTTTGTAAAACAAGTAATTCATAATCCTTCAGATTGTGGCTTTGGCCTACAAACACAATTAAAAGGCGAGCATTAAGAATACAGTACCAACTTTAGGGGGGGAAAGGCTCTTTATTGTGAAGACTGTATATGATAAACCAGGCCAGTCATACAGATTGTGCGTTTTAGTTTTCATTACATAAATGCATTAGACAGAAAGATTTAGGACTATAATTTATGTTATTGTATCATAACATACAGTGCATCAATATGTAATCTTATTTAATGTCCACATTTTCTGTGTTGATTTAGAATGTATTTAAACATGTTTTACATATGTTCTTGATTTGATAAATATATACTGAAACATAAAAATTACCTTTCCAAGACATGGCACAGTGATTAGGTTCTTTACGGAGCTTCGGACTTTGAGTGGCTAATTGGTCAATATTAGGCAGTCTGGAGGGTACATTTACATTATGGACAAAATAGAATCCAGCCTCTACACAGGTATCCTAGGCTGAAACCAGCAGCATCAGTTATGTTTTTCTGAAAGCAGGGTACTCGCTCTTCTGCAACACCGCAAGATGGTGTTGGAGTGCTCCCTGGCTTAGTCATCCCCTTCGCAACTATGGCCCATAGGTGCAGTACAACTGGATACTCCGCTGGCAACAGAGGAAGCGCTACAACTTAGAATTCCCTCTTGATCATAAAATGGCAGAAAATGAATGGGTATTATGATCCTACATTGCTGCCTTGCTAGGACATGGAATGCTATCTGACTGGGCTGGAAGAATTCAACAAAAGCGACAACAAATGACCTAAAAACAGGTAGGTGCACAGGTGAGTGAAAAAAAATGCCATAGACAATATATATATAAATGGATAAATACACAGCAACTGGCCTTAAGCCAACACACCTCAATTGCAGGATCTTCTGTACCTTTCTAGATGACAGAGAATCACAACAGCAGAATATCCTCATTAGAGGAGCACCAGAGTTGGTAGACACCCCATAACTGATTCCAGCACTAACTTCCATATTGAACTCAACACTGGGCAAACCCCTAGACTTAGAGGTTACTTTTGATAGAACTCATCGAGCCCTAGGCCCCAAAAGCCTGGATCTTCAGGTCATGCATCATATGTGGTCTAAATTACTATTGGGCAAAAGAGGCGATGGTGGCTGCCAGATCCTTTTCTGCAATCATGTACAAAGAGGCAGCCATCACTCTCCTCTCCATCAGATCTATTGAGACAAAAACTCATTCTGGAAAGTACCTAAACCTCTTCTGGTAGATCTAAAAAAAAAAAAAAAAAGTAGGAATAAATCACACACTACTGGGGCTCTCTCTTCCAACTCTCAGCTGCCAAAAGATTGTAAATCAGCGAATTTCAAAACACTGGGAGACCTTCCACATTCATTTGGAACTCTGAAGTTCCCCTCAGGCCTTCCTACCTGGCCACTTAAACCAGTTTTTCCGGTCTCCCAAAATGTGCCAGGTGGACAACAGCAACTTCTTGCAATGGCAAAGGAGACTGCTCAGTTGCAGTTCAACCACTGCAAGCTTAACCACCTACATTCCCATGGCCTGTACTGCCTTTACTGGCTCACACATGGCCTAAGCCTCACTTCCTTTTGATACTGTTGGCATGCCTGTTGGCATTAAGAAAGCTGATCATCGGGTTCATGTTGATATAAGTTATTACTCCATCTGTTATTCTTTGAAAATTGCTTTCTCCTATATTCCACAATTCAGTCTTCCTCCTAAAAGAGACAATAAAAGAAAGGACATACTGCCACCTGCTGGACCAACACTATTCACAAACTGCTTTCAGGTAGAATGCCAGAATTACCTAAGATTTCTCATGGAGCTTTAACAAAACAGGTTAGACAATATCTTTTGCCCCTTTACCAATATTTGGACAGAGTGCTCCACCCTGTTAGTGGATCATCCTAAATTGAATTGAACAGAATCTCTCCCAATTCGGGCAAAAAAAATTGTGCAGGACTGGAAAGGATGTGCTGGCCTTTACTCTCTCAACATCCTTGAATTTGACTTTGAGGTCATGTTTACTTTTCTGTAATAACTTGAGCACTGGCAATATGTTTACTATTTTAATGCCTCTAGTCCTATTAGGTTTGGCCTTACTCCCTTATATGTTCCCTTCCCATCTTTGGCAGAGATTGTGCGTTATACCTTTCCACACTTCTTATCCCTAGACCATAAAGGTCCACTTTCAATGCAAGACATCTAAATCTGAGAAAAGGCCTGAGATATTAGATAACTTCCATAAGCAAAGCGCAGACATCCTTCTACTCCAAGAGACATTTTTGAGGAGATAGCATTCCTTATAGCTAGAGAGTGGTGGTATGTGGACAGCAAGTGGTATGCACTATTCACCCCTAAAAAGACATTCACGTACATCCCATCTATCAGATGGAATAGGGACATCTTAACCCACTCCCCATTGGAGATCCTAGCTATTTTCCGGTTATTCTATGAATCTCTATACAACAGGGGTAGGCAACCATAAAGAGGTGGAGATCTACCTGAACAAATAGGAGAAGTAAAAGATCACGGGGCACAGTGTCACCTCCTCACACCTGATTTAAACTTCAAATTGCTGTACTAACGTGTCACAATCATATGCATTGCACAACAATAAGGAGTTTAAATTAGGTGATGAGGAGGCATCATATTGCCTCCTTACCACCTGTCAAACACACTCTGCTTTTAAGAGGAGCAACGGTGCCTTCTGCACTTGTTAATGAGCCTTTAGTTGCATTCTGCAGCAGCACCCTTAGGGCACTTTCACACGTAAAATTGGGGCTTGGTAAAACCCTGCAGTTGAGTTTACTGCCCCCAGTCCCTGCCCTCTTTAGCTGTTGAGGCAGCAGCCAAAGTGTATACATGCCGGAGCAGGAATGAAACCTCTCGTTGCTTGGGTGCTACTGCTTGCCAATCGTGACCCATTCAAGTAAATGGGGCCACACCATGCGCCCTGGAACTGCATGCATCTTGCGGGGTCCAAGGGGTTAAAGCAGGTGGTGAGAAAGCAACACAACGCTGCCTGCTTTAACCCCTTGTTTGCTGTATCGCACAGGACACTAGCAGAGTGGCCTTACTCACTTGAATGGGTCATGCTTGGCAGGTGCTACATCCACCAACAACCATGAAAGTGGCACGTGTACACCCCTGGCCAGAGATCCTCTCAATCTGGGGATCTCCCCTCAAAATGCGTCAGCCATCCTTGAAGGTCTTCTTGTGGTTGGGACCTGTTCAGTGGACTAGGCAGTCTAGAACAGTTGGATATTGATGAGCTTGATTTTTAATGTTTTGTGAGTATACATCAGTTTTATTATTAAAGTAATTAAGGTAATGGGCAAGGCTGGTGCACCCTCTGTTCTGGTTTTCTAGTTCTTCTGGGCTTTTGCAGTCCTTTTTGGGGGGCTGCAAACATTTAAGCAACTGAAGATCTGTGGTACACCAATGCTGGAGCACCAATTGAGTGCAGGAGATGGTTTTTGCTTCCTTTAATCTCCAACCTGGCATCTCACACCATGATCCCCCCCCCCCCCAGTATTTCTGGAGGCTGGGAGGATTATATTTTGGTGTTACAGCTAAACACCCTTCCCCCCCCCCCCCTCCCAACTGCATACCAACCCCCTCTCACACCACAGTGCTTTACTGCCCACCCTCCCCCTTGCTTTTACCACCTCTCCAACATGCCCTCTCTAATTTGCCACTGTACCAATGCTTGGCCCAGCGCCACTGAGCCTTTCTGTGCTGTCACTGCAGTGACATGCCCTTTCACATTCAGCCAATTAAGTGAACAGGCACACTTTTGCTTTTATGCACGTGCACACAATAATGCTCTTCCATATGAGCAATGGAATAATGGAAAAAAAAAATATATATATATCAGGCATAGAAAGATTTTGGGAGAAAGTCATTTTCCACCACCAAAGTTTATTTTTGGTAAATCTGTACAACTATACACATATATAACTAAGACCAACACAGATAAAGATGATTCTCTGTGATCTGAGGTATAGCATGAAGCAATGAACAGAATAGAAACACAAAAATGGAGGAAAAAATGGCAAATAAAAAAAAAAGGCTTTATAAGTAGATATACTGTGCATTTTAGATCATAGTGGTATTAAAACTCTAAGCTGTATATATTAATATATACGATAAAATATATATTAATATATAAAATATATAAAACATATAAAACAAGACCAGCATTTTGTCAAAAAGTAACAACATTTATACATCGGTTATACATATATATATATATATTTTAGGCAATATAGAATTGTGTAAAGAAAATAAAGAAAACAGGTCTGCAATGGCTTTTACACCATGCAAATGCTGTTCTTAAATTTGCCCTTTCCCCATATAACCTATTCCACTGCTTATGACTAAAGTGAATCAGTGCTTAGCTCATGCAGAGATAAGCAACAGGTTCTCTTTAATATTGGTGCCTGTAGCTACTTCCACTTGTCTTTATTCCCCCACCTCTCAAATCAGCTGGCAGAAGTAAAAGAAATATACCCAGTACTTCCAGGTATAGGGGAGCATGCAACTCAGTCCCCTTCCTAATACATGACAGTGATGGTAAATGGTCGGCTGAGAATCCAGCACTCACATGGGGGCAGGGTAAGAGTCTTCAGTTCTGTGTGTGCTCAATGTTCTGCCCTGCAGCTTTACCCAGGGCTGATTCTTTACTCCTGAAGGGTGAATGGAAAAGTGGGCTGCAAAGAAAAGGGGAGAATAAACTGCTGGTGGGGCAGCCATTAAATTGAACCTGTTGCTCTGCCCTTCTCTTGAAAAGCATTGGTTCTCTTTAACCCATGTGCTACTTACAGCTGCAGGTAAAACATACCAAATAAAAGATGAAACCACAGGCAGTCCAGTTTTGTTATGTAAGAATTAGCAGCTAAATCAATTATGTACAGTTACTAGCAACTGAAAATCCAAACTTTTATTTTAACCTTTGGCAAGATTACTTACAAACTTATACAACCATTAATTAACCCAAAACTATTTAAAATATTTGTAATGCATAAAAATAAAGATTTTGGCTTTATTCCCTTATCTGCCAGTAGAGGGCTGCAATTCAGTGATCTGACGTGCAATACAACCCTAAGTACCGAGCAGACCAGGGGACGAATATATCCCCAAGTATTATACCCCCCTTTAGATTTTTATATATACATATATATTCTCTCGTTTTGTTGTGGAAGCTCAGGCACTGCTATACTGCTTTGCAGAGAGTCATGTCTCTTGTTTGTGGCCATGTTTCTATTCTGAAAAAAGTACATTTTGACTTTTCAACTTCATGACCGCAATAAAAAAAATCTTCTCTGACTTGCTGTGTTTGGGAAGCCTATGACTGATCGGGAGGAAGAGCATCGGATTTTCCTCACAGGTCTCCGCTGAATACAGATTTGGTGAGTACTGCAGTTTTCATGTCCATCATTGGTCCTTTTCCTATATATCCCATAGAAATTTTATGGCAAAATGTGTAGTTAGCCACTACTTTATAGTTCTATTTCAAAGGTCTTCTGGAGATCGCTGGAGAAAGGGTTTGTTGGTGATGGGTTTCCACGAGCCTTTGATTTGTTTTCTAAAGCAGCCCACTGAGCTTCAAATGGGTCAACAGCCGAAGTTGATGGAGGCCCTTGCTGTTGCTTGGCACCCAAATCCCAGCCACTGCTCTCTACTCCATTGAATGCCACTGATCCATTCTGCTGCTTCACAGCTGGCTTGAAGAAGGGACTGCTAGTGGTGCTGTTTGTCTCATATGTGGGGAATGTCTGCTGTTTGACCAGACCTGGTGAAGGCTTCTGCTGAAATACAGGGGGGTGACCTGCAGCTCCAAACACATTAGCAACCATTTGTGAAGGTGTGATGCCAACAACAGGAACACTGGGGGCTGCATAGCTCATTCCATTAGCCACGGTGTATGGTTGCTGCACAGACATGTAGGTAGGTGGTAAAGCGGGAACTATAGCAACAGGTACTGTAGATTGAGTTATAAATGCAGTTGCTGGGTAAGACTGAGTAGGATTTGGTGCAGCAGCAACAGGTTGAAGTATTGGCTGAGGCTGAAGCACAGGGGCAGGGACAGGGACAGAAACAGGCACAGGTGACTGGCGTTGCTGAGCTTTAACTGTTTTAGACACCTCTTCAAGCCAGCGGTCTGCCTCTGAAGGAGTTCGCTTGTGGTTCGACTGGACTACAGCTGAACTAGATGTGAACTCAGGTCCTGCAAAGAGTACATACAAGAGAAAAAAATGGTTTGGTAAACAAACTTCTGACAGTCTATTACTTAAAAGGGTTAGTTCATATTTTTTTTAAACAAAAACAAACACTATGGAATCACTACACCATAGCACCCTGTGCTGATCAGATCTTACAGCCATGTCTTTCCTCTGGTAACAGATCTGTGGGCACAATCAAAAAAACTGCAACTGCTTTAGGAGACTCTATCGCATCTTACCACGTAGTGTTAAGACAAACACCCTCCAGGCGCTATAGGATAGTGCATTTTTTGTTTGAGGCCCATGCATGCACAGTGTGCTTCTTTCTTTGTAAGTGCAGGTGAGCTCAGCTGCTGCTACAGGGACGAGAGCGCACACATTGCACAAATGTGGCCTTTGGGAAATAGACAGTACTCCCTCCTATAGCGCTTGGGGTGGCACTCAACGGCTGCATAAAGCAGTAAGACATGACAGCACCATGTAAAGCAGTGGTATTTTTTTATGGCAGAAAGCAGTTTGTAGAACTAGGTGTGACCAGGTGCTAACGGACAGAAATCAGCAGCAAAAATTGCTCAGTCACCTCCCAAGCAACATTTTTTTTCATCCCACTGTAGTGAAAGCAGGCCTAGCCTATATGGGTGCCAACTTTGCTCTGCGCAGTAAAGCATCTATAGCACATGAAAGGAAGCTACCTACATAAGGTGGACTTTGGCAGGCTCCACAGGTATTTGCGGGATTTAGAAGTGCTGCAGCAATTTATTTTTTATTGGCTGATGACCGTTCTACTCTAAGGTGACTGTCAATTAAAAATGGAGCCTGGAGCTGCTGACAAGCAACATGATCGCGGTTTAGGAAAGGAGGGATAGAGATGAACAATTGCAAATGCATGGATTAATATAATAAAAATAAAAATTGCTGGACTGTCCACTGGACAGAGAAGCTGTTCTGGTGGGGATCCTAAAACATTGCGACTTCAGTGGGATGCCACTTATCACCTGGCACCTTAGATATTCAGTTTTTATCTTCGATGTATTAAGCAGTGTTCCTGTTTCATAGTGACAAAAGGTTATATTCATATGATGCTTTTCTACCAGCTAAACTAGAATCTACTGAATATTCATTTTTTATTATTTTAACCACTTCCCTTCCGCTATATGCAGAATGATGGCCGGGAAGTGGTTCTGTTATCCAGACTGGGCATCATATGACGTCCAGGAGAACAAGCTGACGCGCGCCTGCAGTGATCGGTCTGTCTGACACACCGCATCTCCGATTGTTGTAAAGAGCTTCTGTCAGAAGCTCTTTACCACGTGATCAGCTGTGACGAATCACAGCTGATCACAGTGTAAACAGGAAGAGCCGTATATCGGCTTTTCCTCTACTCTCGTCTGCAGACGTGAGTAGATGAAAGATGATCAGCGGCTCTCCTGACAGGGGGGTCTGCGCTGATCATCAGTGCAGCCCCCCCATGGATCGCCACCCAGAACCACCAGAGAGCCCACCCAGTACCGCCAGGGAGCCCAACCAGGGACCCACCAAGGACCACCAGGGAAAGCCCACCCTGACCACCAGGGAAAGTCCACCCTAGACCACCAGGTAAGGGGCACAATGCCCAACATGGATGGCATTCAGTGCCTATTTCAGATGTCACCCAGGACCACCAGGGAATGTACACCTCACAGTGCCACCTTTCAGTGCCCACCAGTGCCACCTATCAGTGCCCGTCAGTGCTGCATATAGGTGCCTCATCATCAGTGCCCATCAGTGTAGCCTCATCACTACCCATTAGTGATGGAGAAAATGTACTTGTTTATTGTTTTGTGACAGAAACAGAGAAAAAATTATTTTTTCAAAATCTTTAGTGCAAAAAATAAAAACCCTAGGAGGTGATCAAATACCACCAAAAGAAAGCTCTATTTGTGGGAACAAAATGATAAAAATTTAGTTTGGGTACAGCGTTGCATGACCGAGCGATTAGCATTTAAAATGCGACAGCACTGAAAGCTGAAAATTGGTCTGGGCGGGAAAGGGGGTAAGTGCCTGGTATTGAAGTGGTTAAACAGCTATAACCAATGACATACCAGAGTCAAGCAATGCATGTGCTACTACCACATTGCTAGAGGAATTGCCACCCTTTTGGTTAGCAGCTAAAGGTTTCAGGAGTCTATTTGAAACGTACATTAGACAACCCCATGAAAGGCACACTTTCTGAAATTCTCATCTTTGCAATGCTTTGGTGCTCTAGCATCCAAGAATAGGGGGGCTTCTACTTCTGTTCTGTTCTTAGATTTTGGGCTATTACAGGTTTGGGGGGGGGGGGGCTACTACTACTTGTTTTTAGTTTTTGAGGTATCACAGGTCCCCTTCATATCAGACTTTGTTTTTTTTACACAGTTCTCATCTCCCAGGCTCTATGGCAGAGAGAAATTATTTCTCGATGCGAGTATTTTTTACGTATAATCATAGTAAACATGGATTATTCCATTAATGTTTTTGGTCTATCATCTTACCTACTACTGTGGCTACAGGTGCTGCTCCTGTGCTAGTAACTTGTGAGGCAGCAGCTGTAGGCGCATGCGCCCATGGATTGGTCTCCCGAACTGGTGCTGCTGTGGGTGCCACAATGGCTGGTGCAGGTTTAGGGGGAGGCAACGTGAATGCAGAAGTGGTGCCATTTACTACAAATGACAACAAGCAAGTGTGTTAATTTCAGCTGGGTCATGCACATGAATCAGGTTAAGTAGCAACAGAACATGGTAATTTGGATGTTTAGTAGAGAAACTCTTGATGAATAAAGTACAGTTAATCAAACACATACAACAACAATTCCCCAAAAAAGTTGGGATGCTGTGTAAAATCTACATAAAAACAGAATGCATTTATTTTCAAATCTTAAAAACTGATTTTATTCACAACAGGGAATGGAAAAAATAGCAAATTTTAAACCGAAAAAAATGTACCAGTTTAGGAAACATTAAGGTAATTTTATAAATGATGGGAGCAACAAGTCTCAAGGTTTGTACAGGGCAACTAAAAGCTGGCAAGGTTAGTGGTACTGACAAGGAAGAGCTAGAAGGACATTTAGCCACTAATTAGGTTGATTAGCAACAGGTCACTAACATGATTGGGTATAAAAAGAACATCTTCGGCTCAGTTCACACTGCCACGACTTGGGGTCTCATGGGTCAGATCCCAAGTCGCATGACGTGAAATCCATGTTAGCCAATGAGAGCAGTCTTAACTGGGGCTTCTGAAGTTGCTCTGACTTTGATTGGACACAACTTCAATGTAAAAGTCCTTTCAAAGTCACATCAAAGGCTTATCAGTCTGACTCCAAAGGTGCACTGAAAATTGCACAACTTTAGAGTCTGTTTAGTGTGAACCAAGCCCAAGAG
The DNA here is from genome assembly GCA_018402905.1 of Glandirana rugosa. NCBI lineage: Eukaryota > Metazoa > Chordata > Amphibia > Anura > Ranidae > Glandirana > Glandirana rugosa. The sequence goes on along the minus strand of BLSH010552895.1, from coordinate 503,986 downwards.
TCAGTGTCTCAGAAGTAAAGATGGGCAGAGGTTCACTAGTCTGAAAACCTGCATCCAAAAATTGTCAAGCAATTTCAGAATTAGGTTTCTCAATGTAAAACTGCAAGACTTTAAATATAGTAGCATCTATAGTACATAATACATATACATATAGTACATAATATCAAAAGATTGAGAATCTGGAGAAATCTCTGTATGCAAGGGAAAAAACTCAATATTGGATGCCCTTGGTCTTCAGACCCTGTGCTGTGAAATATGATCCAGAAATACCTACATCTTTCTCTGGTCCAAAGCTTATTTAAAATGGTCTGTACCATGGGTGCTGCGTCCTCTGAACTAAAGAGAAGAGGGACCTTCTGGCTTGTTATCAGCGCACGGTTAAAAAGCCTGCATCTCTGAAGGTATGGGGGTGCCATTAGTGCATATGGAAAGAGCAGCTTGCACCATCAATGCCCCCACCTAGACAAAGTTTTTCAAGGAAGGCCATGAATATTTCAGCAGGACAATGCTAAATTGCATATAGTACAACAGCATGGCTTTGTAGAAATCAGGCTGCTTAACTGGCCTGCCTGCAGTCCAGAGCTTTCACCAATATAGTTGGTGCATCTTGAAACAATATATACAACAAATAAGACCCAGGACTGTTGAGCAGTTAGAATCCTATTTCAGGCAAGAATGAGACAACATTCCTCTCCCAACCCTCCAGCAACTGATCTCTTCAGTTTACAGACGTTTACAAAGTTGTTAAAAGAAGAGGGAATGCTACACTGTGGTAAATATGGCCCTATCTCAAAATTTTTTAAGATGTGTTGCTGCCATTAATTTCAAAATAACCTTTTTTTTTTCTTAAAATGGAACATCTCAGTTTAAATATTTGATGTGTTTTCTATTGTAAATAAAATATGTATTTATGAGATTTGCAAATCATTGCATTCTGTTTTTATGTAGATTTCACGCAGCATCCCAACTTTTTTGGAATTGGGGTGGTACAAAAGAATAACTATGCTGCAAGTATAGCAGGGTTAAATAAGTCTTTATTGGGCATTTTCCATAGCAATCTAAAACAGTTACAAGATCTAACTAACTTTTTTACTGTAGTTGAGAGGGCCACTCAAAATTAAAAAGCAAGTTCAGCTATCTTTCATCAGCTTGGGACTGTTCCACCCCATGGACATCAACTTATGGCAAGTGCCATAACGTGTTTGACAGACATCACACACATTAGTTTACTTAATTCAAGATGCTGACACCCTACAATAGATACAGTTTGACCAATACTTTAAACTCTGACTTGCAAAGGATACACCATTTTTGGGCTCTCAAAAAAACTCTTTTTTATCAAGTCTGCATGCAAATTCAAAGTAATTTAGAAATTTCCCTTCACCACACCCGCCTGAAGAGTTGTAAGCAACAATGGTCTAAGCACCACTAACCATTTTGAATTGTATGCTCCTTCATGCCAACCTCTGCAATTCTTTTGCCTCCATCTACAAAAAGAACAGTGTGAAACACAAAAGCGCAGGTGTTAGGGCAAGTGCAGTACAAGACGACGGGGTAAGTAGCCACTTTAGTGGACAAAAGCAATAAGGCACATTACCATAAATTGCATAAAGATGCATTAGCTTCCACTTGTCTGTTAAAAGTGGCCACTGTCCTATTTTTTTTTAAATCAGCCACTGAAATACTGAACATGCATGCCTGAACTCCATATTTTTATAATTTGTACAATGTACATTGCATCCATATTATTGCATCCACTAACACCAATGTTGGAGGTTATTATTGCATCCACTGACACCAATATTCAGGGTTATTACTGCATCCACTGACACCAATGCTGGGGGTTTATTACTGCACTCACCGGCACCAATGATGGGGGTTATTATTGCATGCAGTAACACCAATGCTAAGGGCTATTACTGCACTCATTGACAACAATGCTGGGGATTTTTATTGCAGTCACTGTCCTGGGGAGTTATTGCACGCCAACATCTTTAGTGTGCATTGTTCTACACTGCAAAAAAAAAATGCACCAGGGCTGGCATTTTTGAGGTGTGTTATAATCCATCTTTTTTTTTTTTTTTTTTTTTACAGGCTGCCTAACTTGATGCAATGCATGAAGATGTGCTGCTATTGTGTGGCACTTTGGATGTGTTGGGGGTCAAGCTTAAAGCCCATCACTTCTTTAGAGTGCATGCTCTTGAAGGGAGTGATCTTATCCACCTGACAATAGTGGATTTTGAAGCAGGATGTCCTTTGTGGGAGATGACAAGACAAAGAATGTGACTTTCTTATAGCAATTGTGGCTTTTAGATAAACTGATTGTTCTTCATTGTGTGGACATTATCAGAGCTTTCTCCTTGGGGTGCTTACAAGCTGGGCACAAATAGGGACGGACTTAATATGTATTAAATACCGCCAAAAAGTTGGTCTCAGGTGCAAGACTTTTGTCTTTGTGGAGGATCGGATTAGCTCCTTACAATCGAGGGCTGTTAGAGGGCTATTAGTTCAAAGACATTTGACAGAGAAAACTGGGAGGATACTCTGCAGGAATTATCATCCATAGGAGGAGTTCCCCAATGGGGTCAAAGGGGGATTTATGCATAGCAGAGCAGATACAACCAAATCATATGGTGGTGTTATTAAACTCCTTGAACAAAAGTTTCTGCGGGAAAAAAATTAAGCCATACGTTTATGGATCAAAATGGACAGGCCCGAAACCTGTGCCTTAGGAGTACTTAAGGCCAAAATCTCTAATAGTCCCAACTGCAGAAAGACCAGAATGTGAGGCAAAGAGAAATTTCTTGATGTTCATAGGGAGCTTGGCTTCCTAGGGCAACCATTTTCCCTGAATTGTGAGAAATTCGAACACTCCTCTCCTACCCATGAGGCTGCCATCTTTTGTCACCCTCCATGAGTGTGGTAGAAACAAACTTACCCATTGTCAAGGGTGGATTGCAAATCCACTGAGCCAGGGAATTTTTTCTTGGCTGGAGAGGTGCATAGGGAGGTCAATAATAAACATGCTTGTTTCATGCGAACAAAATGTTGCATTGGAGAGGCCTTGAATGGAACTGAGCAAAGGGGGTGGCCTCGAGAGGCTACCGTGAGGCCCAAAACTCTCAGAGGAACCCACTGAGGCATGTCTCTTTGAACTTGGGTTGCAAGCATGAGATCTTAGAGAGGATTTGTTTTCTGGAAGAAAGACCTTTGCCTGGGCTGTGTAGAATGAGGCCCTAAGTAAGTTAGGCGAAAAGAAGGTTTTAGCACAGACTTGATGTTAAAATGGTTGTAAAGGCAGAAGGTTGTTTTATCATAATACATTCTATGCATAAATATAAAAAGCCTTCTGTGTGCAGCAGCCCCCCTAATATTTACCTGAGCCTCCTCTCGATCAAGCAATGTCCACGAATGCCTCGCCGGTCCGGGACTCTCCTTCCTGATTGGCTGAGACACAGCAGCAGCACCATTGGCTCCCACTGCTGTCAAAGTAATTTAGCCAATGAGGAAAGAGAAAGGGCAGGGCCGAACCCTGGCTTTGTGTCTGAATGGATACACAGAGCTGCAGCTCGGCTCGGGTGCCCTCACAGCAAGCTGCTTGCTGTGAGAGAACTCACCAGGAGGGAGGGACCAGAAGCACCGAAGAGGGACCCGAGAAGAGGAGGATCTAGGCTGCTCTGTGCAAAACCACTGCACAGAGAGGGCAAGTACAACAGGTTTGTTATTTTTATAGAAAAAAAATAGACTTTAAATCGCCAGTGAAAAATGTGACTATGTGCACTAGTAGTGAACTAAAGTTGCAAGCATGAAAACGAAAAATCACTCAACATAAGTGTATAAAAATATACTGTGCTGATTCATATACCCCAAAAAATTATTAACATAAAACCATTAATTTAAAATACCAAATGAACATAAACACAGAATTGTGCCAACTTTAGTGTGTAATTATAATCCAACTTCACTGCATAAGAGTCCTTCATATAAATGTCCGTGAATAAAACCACCAATCGGAATGAAGTTCACATAGACAGTTCAAGCCATTCTCTTCCATGTGCCCCTGATGTGAGAATGATGAAATGTGAAAGGCGCGACTTGGTAGCATTTTGCAAAAGAGGTTTCCATGCAGCTGGAGGTACCTATGATGCAGATGTTAGAGCCATCAACCCAAACAGTGTCAGAATGGTTTTAAAGTGATATTGATGATTTTATTCAGTTATAACGTGAGTGCATTTTTTTCTCTCCATTTTCTTAATAAAAACACCTGTTGACACTGATGATTTACCACCTGAGCTAAGAGGGCTGCTGGACTTACCAAGTGAGAGCTCTAGGGAGGATTGCTTGAGCCATAGGAGAGTCCAGCTGGGTTTATGAAGTCTGATCAATTTGATTAAAGGTGCAATAAGACCATTATGATGAGGGTCAATCCATAAGGTGATCATGTACCCAAAAGGGGATTGGAGTGGGTGACTGCTATCACACAATCTGATCTCACCAAACTGAACTGTCTATGTGGACTTATCAGTTTTATTCATGGACATTAATATGAAGGACTGTTATGCGATGAAGCTGGATCATAATTACCGACGTCTATAGTTAACACAACTCTAACTTATGTTAATTTGGTGTTTTAGGTTTATGAATCAGTGCAACATATTTTAATACAGACATTTAATGCTGTCTACCAACCTGAAAAATCTGAATAGTCCTTTGGATGTTTGCAGATAGCTTAAAGGGAGATAGGTGCTTCAGAAGAAGGCTGCATAGGTATCCTGTTACCTGAATGACAATGAATGCCTTAAGCAAGCAAGAAGCGGTATGCGTACCTTTGCGAAATACTCTGGGTGCAGAGCATGGGCCAAATGGTAGTGTTGCACACTGGAAGGATTTGCCTCCTACTGAGAAATGCAGAGATCGCTGATGCAATTGGTAAATGGCAATATGTAGATAAGCATCCTGGATGTCTACGAAGGCAAAGCATTCCATGTAAAACTTTGGAACGTGAAGGTAGGGAATTCAGGTCCAGTATAGAATGAATACCCCTGCTGGGTTTTGGCAACATGAACAGGTTTGAATAGTCACTTGAATCGGTCTTCCAGAGGAACTCATCTGACTGCTCAGGGGGACTAGAGATGGTTCAGAAAGGTCTGCAGATCTGCTGTCCTTGAGAAAATTTCAGTTGATTTGAGAGAAGAAAGCAATAAGGGGGTAGCGTTTGGGAACTTTATTTTGTACCCCTTTGAAACCATCAATTGAACTCATAGGCTTGGGATGCCTGTGACCTAGAGAAAGGCATACTGTAACAGAGGTCCCTTCATTCTGAAGAGGGTTTTGGGGTGGACTTGGTAGGTTTTACGTTCCAGGTCTTCAAATGGAAGGACTGATTGGCTTTAAAGATAAAGCCAGGAGAGTGATGGAACTTACTCCCAAGGGAAAGGTTTTGGAACTTTCCTTTTGGAAGAAGTACTTTTCCTACGGTGACATATTTGACAAAATTTGTCTAGTGCTTAACCAAAGAGGACACCTCCCTTCAAAGCACATATGTGAGGAAACATTTGCAAGCACCTTCAGCTGACCAGGATTTGAGCTATAGGATTCTGTGCAAATGGACAGAAATGAGAGCCATTCTGGAAATCGGTGTCATGACTTTCTCTAGGGCATTAACACAAACCGGTAAGGCAGAGCACAGCATCTACAAGAGCTCTTTGATCTTGGAAAACAGGATCCTGCTGGTTGTCAATTGCCCTAGTCCAAATTAGCCACAGTCTGACAAACAGAAATAGCAGCAATAGCCAGTTGCAGCACTGGGCCTGCAAAGTTAAAGGAAGTTTTTAAAAGTGTCTTGAGTTTTCGGTCAGGTAAATCTCTAACTTAAGGAACATCTTCTAAAGGCACAATAAGATGTTTTTAAGTGAGATTCCAGGGTCTACTACTAAAAACAGACTGTTTTTCTTTAGTGAACTCTATAGATTGGATAGGTTTCAGCAATCATTTCTTTTTCAGGTTTAACCCAATTGCCATAAATTGCCCTTTCTATTTGTTCATGAATTGAGAACGTCTTTTTTGACATAGCAGGTCTCTTAGTATCAAAGGGGGTATGGAGAGATGGAGGAGAATTATGTGCAACAATGCCAAGTCTTTTGCACACAGCAAGTGAGCATTTCTACACTGGCAAGCATATCCTGTGAAGATATGACATCGGTTGTTATGAGAAATTAGGGATAAGAAATCTTCCAGGGCCTCCTCCCACACTGCCTTTGGATCCTCCTTACTTCCCTCAATGTCTCCATTTTAGAGTGCCACTTCACTTTCCGACTGTGATGGCTGTGTTAAAGCGGTTAGCTGTCCTAGAAAATCAGACTTTTTTTGCAAAAAAATCTACCTGGTAAGATAGGCTGCTTGTTGCATGCCTGAGGCAGATCTAGAATCAGATGTAGAGACCCGTGTTAAAATAGGGTCCTGCTACACTGCAAACAAAACATCACTGAGTGGTTTGAGTATTTTGCAGGACTTTGGCATAGCAAAGATTAGCCTGAACTTTTTCTTCGGCTCACTTGCACCAGGTTTCTGTCATTGCTATTGAGGGCATTTCCGTATGGGGCACACAAGGAGTAGAGTGCAGAAATAGGGTAAGTGTGTCTGGGAAGAAACACGCAGCAACCCAGGTGTCGACCATCCTGTAGCAAAGTCTTCATAGTAAATGCATGGTAGGAAGTACCTTATAAAGAACACGAGGCGGAAGTAGTGGTAAAAGTAACTTGTGGTGTGATGTGACATCAAGTCATCCATCTGAGACTATGCTCTGAATTGTGGAATATTACCTACAAGTTTGAAAATTACTCGCTTGTACAGTGTTAAACTTTTCAAACACAATTACTGTTTTTCTGATTTTAACGTAGAAATGAATACTATAAAAGTGAGGGCTAAAGTAACAGTCCGGTACAGTGCAAACATGTCTTACCTGTCCATGGTGTTGCACCCTCATCAGGGTCCAGGCTTCGCCTATTTCCCTAGAGGGATCTTCAGAGTCTGTGTTGTATAAATGGGCCATGGTCCTGGACCTGTATAGTACCCGGCGGCTAACTACACACAGTGCCGATGTAAGCTCCCCTGCATGATCCAGTGTCGAAAGCAACATTACAGGCTGTCCCCCAGCATGGGTCCAGGTACGGCTCACATGGTTATACCGAGGTTGCACCTCCATTTAAGTGAATAAAGTAGGTTAATATTAGTCTAACAGGATCACTGCTATCATTGCCTTATTAGCTTCAAGAAGTAGTCCAGGTATGGATATTTTTACATAGTTACATCGACCCTGCTCGGACCAGTGTACAGTTACTATGAATAAACCATACATGGACAGTCCCCCAGGAAGCTGGAAATCGCTGAAGTGGACACTGCTACTCCAGTGATCTCCATTTACTTCAGGGTCCTGTGCCCTGCTGCATTCTGAACACAGGAGGAAGTTGGCTGCTTGGCTAAAGAATTGCAAAGCATTCCCTGATTGGGCAAGGTAGAGAGCTCAACATCGCTGCCCCACCTCGTCCAATCCGGGAACACGTTGCATTCATTCAGAAAATGCAAAGCTTTCTTTGAATGGTGCCTGTGCAAAACAGCTGTGTTCAGAATGTGCAGCAGTATCGTCACTCTAAATTTGGTGCAATGGTGTCCCTGTACTATAAGAGTAATGGTAACACTACTCTTTATAGCAGCTTAAAGTTATTAGCTTTAACGAGTAAGAAAAAACTGTACTGGGTCTCCCCAACAAGTATAGAACATACATTTAGCTAAAGAAACCGTAAACAGTAATGCACACCCTTCAGTACAGACCTTCGAATGGTGGAGACTGTGGAGTGGTTGGTTTGGTCATCGGAGCCGATGTGAACGGGTCTTCTGATGGTGCGCTAAATGTATTGGTTATCTGGGAGCATAAAGCGCTGATGCTGTCGACCTCCCCTTCCATTTCAGCAACTAGAAAATCACAATGAACATTCCATAAATTTAAAAAGTGCAAGACAACTGCTGCTCTACAAATGTACAAAATAGTTAAAGGCCAACTCCAGGAAAATTGAAAAATCTCCCCTGCAGTGGGGCTGTGCCTGCACTTGAAGGGTTACCTGGTTGTTCAGGTGTAGGGGCATAGAGAACAGCTAAACTGCTCCCTACAGCGTTTTCTCCCCCCATATTCCAGTGGTCTATGGTCCTATGATGCCCAGGGACAGTCCACCGCCAGATCATGGGGGGGGGGGGGGGGGGCGAGG
>BLSH010552895.1:482643-495715 GCA_018402905.1 Glandirana rugosa | reverse complement strand
CAAGTATAGAACATACATTTAGCTAAAGAAACCGTAAACAGTAATGCACACCCTTCAGTACAGACCTTCGAATGGTGGAGACTGTGGAGTGGTTGGTTTGGTCATCGGAGCCGATGTGAACGGGTCTTCTGATGGTGCGCTAAATGTATTGGTTATCTGGGAGCATAAAGCGCTGATGCTGTCGACCTCCCCTTCCATTTCAGCAACTAGAAAATCACAATGAACATTCCATAAATTTAAAAAGTGCAAGACAACTGCTGCTCTACAAATGTACAAAATAGTTAAAGGCCAACTCCAGGAAAATTGAAAAATCTCCCCTGCAGTGGGGCTGTGCCTGCACTTGAAGGGTTACCTGGTTGTTCAGGTGTAGGGGCATAGAGAACAGCTAAACTGCTCCCTACAGCGTTTTCTCCCCCCATATTCCAGTGGTCTATGGTCCTATGATGCCCAGGGACAGTCCACCGCCAGAGGGGGGGGGGGGGGGGGGGCTGTCTGCCTGGGAGTGAAGGATTAGTGCTTTTACTTTTCCCCAAATCTAAATGAGCAGTTAACATCTGCAGCACAGGCACAGCTCCTATGCACTAATGGATTCTCAGGTTTCCAGTATTTGGACCCTATGTATTAGATTGTGTGTTCTTCAGTTGCAACCAGCCCAAGGTGAGCCCAGCCCTGCGACTGGTGGTCAAAAATCACATAACTAGCTTTCCTCCAATCCTGGAGTTTTCTCTGCTCCACTACACAGAAAACGTCATAAGGCTTTGTTTCTGCTACACAACAGTCTGTTTTTATTAATGGGTAGCGATGTGTGTAGCGCAACGGTACCCATCAGAGAGCAAGTGAGATCTGCTCAGTTATGAATGAGCCCAAAAATATTTTTTACATTCCTGTTTTTAAACTAATCAAATTTTTTTCTTTATACAAGTTCCTTAAAATAAAAACAAACATTCAATACAGGGCAGTTTGTGTCTGCATATTTAGCCCAATGTCCTGTACTGAAAGAAAATGGAGGCTGGCCAGGCAACATATATTTTTAGAAAGAGGTCCGTAATGTTGTTTCCTGTATTTACCTCGGTATGGGGTCTCTTTAAGGTTAGCTGCTGCAGACTGGAAATAAATAGGAAATCTTCTTATGCAATATATTTTAATAAAACACACACAAACACACTTCCTTTAAAATGTCAATGCATCACTGGAAAATTCTGCAAAAGTGTTATGTGCTCAGCAAGTTAACAATAAATCATACCACTTTTTGTTGATTTTACCTTCCTATATGACAACGCAGCATTAACCTTTAAGGTTCAAAGTACACTGGAGGTACAACCAAGAAACATACATGACCAGCAAGTTCGTCAGGGTAAGATGCTTCACAATTAATTGTTAGGCTGCATTCACACCTGAGCGACACATTTTTGGAAGTCTTTGAAGCGTTTTGTAGCGCGACGTTGTGCGTTTGCAAACGCCGATGTCACGCTAATACGCGCGACTGACGCTTTTACATTGATAGAATGGCAATACAAATTGGCCAGAAACTCTGGAATATGCCTGATTCGCGCGACAAAAATACCTCTGGGAGTAGTTTGAGCATAGGGTGTTTGGCTTCAGGCGTTTTTGAGTGGAGATGTGAACCATCTCCATAGAGAATCATTGATTTTTTTTTTTTTCCCCCTGCAGCGTTTTGTAGCTTCAGGCATATTTAAGCTACAAAACGCTCAGGTGTGAATGGTCCCTTACTGTTAATGTATTGACTGCAAATTTTTGGCTGTATTGGATACACTGACAACACCACACTTTCAAGAGATTATGGAAACACAATCCTGCTCCATCTCAGTTCTTATGCAATATGGAAGCTAGGTTTTGCACACACCTATGGAACATTTTCTATGAACCCCCTAATGTTATATCCCTCATTATTCATGACATTTTTATTTACACCCATGAAAAATGTTTTACGAACACGCTAAAGTTATATCCCCCTACTATTCAGGGATAGTTTTATTTCTTTAACACTTCTCTCTATACAGTAAAGAAGAGTACCCACCGAATGTCAGCTATGTTAGTTGCAAATGAATGAAGAAAGAAAAAAAAAAAAAAAATAGAAATATTCCAAAAGGGAGAATTTACTGGTAAATAGTGTATGCCTTTGGAAAGAGTTTTGAAAAGTTAATAAGAGGTGTGTTTGCTTTACAATGTGCAAAGGAAGAACCGTTATTTTTTTGTGGAAAAAAAAACACAAAAAAAACAAAACGAAAACAAGATCACTTTCATATTTTTGGTGCAATGGGTTTTTTTTAAAGGCCTGTTTAAGGAGCTGAATACCTAAATCTGAAATGTATATACAAATGAATGAGTCCCTGAAATAATCAGCACTGAGCAGGTAGCTAGATCTTTCAAAAAAAAAAAAAAACTCAAATGGCCTTTTATTCTTACAAGAGTAAGCACTGTATGATACATAAATGAAATGTAGGAAGATTTATAATTGCCTTACCTGGGTTGGTGATTTGGAAGTCGGTCTTCCTCTGCACAGTTGATGGTAATTCATTGATTCTCAGAGAAAGCTGACGTTTGAATGGGGACATTTTCTGGCTGAGGGCAGGGAATCCCCTGAAGGAGCCCTGCCTGGCTAATTGTTCAACAGGGGCATGTCTGCGTGGAATTGCATGGGGGTTATTCATATCTTTGCTATCCTGGTATGCAATAACCTCAGATGTTGGTGAAGGTTGCAGCACTGGAGCAGGGGCTAAGGTCACAGCAGCAGTGGTAGTAGTGGTAGTTGTAGTAGCAGAAGAAGCAACAGATGCCACCATTTTTGACTCTGCATCCACACCTAAAATGTAAACAAACATCTGAGTATAATTTTCCCCTCATTTGCCATCTACGTAGTTTTACTGTTCTAGAGATTTTAAACCATTTTTATGTCGTGAAAAAGGATATGAATACAATCAATAAATTACTGGGCAATGGTATCCGGTCCCATTCACAGGTGAGCATTTGTAGCTTGACACTACTCAAGGTCCAAAATCCCATGGTTTTCAATTCTGCCTGTTCACACCTGAGCGAAGTATCGCTTGAAGCTTGTAGCTCAAAGTATATGAGCTTCTTTCGAATGCTTTGGCTCTGATGGACTCCAATGGAAAAATAATAAACTAGTGAAGCCAATGATCTCTTCATAAGGGAGAAGAGGTCCATCACATTAGAACACTACCAAAAACAGAGTTCTCAAGGAATGGAGTAGGGTTATAGAGGTACAGCTAGGGAAACATGTCCAGGAACAGTGGCGGCTGGTGTTAAATTCTGTTGGGGTTTGGGGCAGCAGTGCACCCACAGGCATCACCAACCCCATTTTGAACCTATGAGCTACAAACTGCTCAGGTGTAAATGGGGCCTTAGGCACTTTATATAACATAAAAACAAATATTTGTTTTAGGCAGTCACATATTAGGGTTCCAATCATCATTTCTACAAAAGGGGATTTAAATAAGATATTATGAATGTGAAAGGTTAGATGTTTATCGTCTAAGAGCACCTGCCATCATGTTCTTGGACATTTAATATCTGCCTTGATACATTCCAAGGTGACTAGATTAAGGTGGCCCATGAGGATATATTGTATATGCTGAGATATGTTTCCAACACTCAAAGTTTGGATAAGCAGCAAAACGTCTTCAGCATTGCCGAACATGCACAGAATAGCTGCATTTATTAATACATTAAAACATTAGAAGAGTAGAATTCAAAAATGAGTAAAGGAAATACAAACAGGGGTACCTTTTTTAGAATCCTGAATCTGTTTCATGATCTCCTCCCTCTCTGCCTGTTCTGTGGCAGTGGTAACTCTAAATGAGCCTTCCCGGGTAAAGGTGGTTCTGCTGGCATCAAAGGTAGCGGTCACACCGCATTCTTTTTCACGTTTTTGTTTTCTCTCAAGACATGCAGCAAAAGCACATCCGACAGCATGGCTTAACCTCTCCCCCTAAATTCATTAGAAAAAAAAAAAAAGCGCCATATCGCTAAATGGACACTCAATACCATAATAAATCTCACATGAAAAAAGGGTGACATGTCAGATACATGAAAATTAAAAAATGTATTCAGGACAAATTTTAAGCAGAGACTTTAAGTTAAAAAAATAAATAAAATAAAATGATAATAAAACTAACAAGTCACTGTCTGTGCTCTGAAAATAAAACCTTCTATTTTAAGCTAGCCAAATACTTAAATAATTTCTCTAGCTCAGTGACAGATTGCAGTCATGTATATATAAGGGGAATCAACATGTCCACTACCCAACATGAATTACTGAAAGAATTAACAGGAGGATAATCAAGAGGCCAATTTTGAAGAGAGACCATATGCCCACAATTGAATGGCAAGTAGCTGACATCTCAGAAGGGAGTTCTTTGCCATACAGGATATCAAACATTTGCAAAGTTAAGTACTGGGAACTGCCCTGTGTCTTCCCTTTTTAGACCTACAACATTTTATATATTTCACAAGATTACAATTATTTAATACATAATAATAATAATAATATATTAATTGATGTAATTATAGTCTTCTCAATACTGACCGTGTCCTTAACAGCCATAAAACAGTGGCAAATCCATCTTCTTGTTGTCCCATCACGACAGATATAGGAGAATGCTCTGTCAAAATTTCTGTCCGGAGCACAGAATGACACTTTTTCTATTGTTTGGTCTACTAAAAGATCCTGCACGAGGAAGCAAAATGGCAGGTTACTAACTAAATACAGTCAGTTGAGGTGGGGACAAACAGGAAAATACACAGCAGGCAAAACTCTGATGCTACCCTTTCTGTGAGCATTCATTGAAATTATGCAACTGTATATACCACCCAAGTTATTTTTTCTTTGGTACAGTAGCAGCACAATTTAATCCTTGTTATGAGACATTGCTCTACGTTTGTTTGGCTTCCTCTCAGTGTCAGTCATCATGGGCACCAGATCCTTTATCTGCAGTTAACAGAATGCTCCTTCTAGGCTCATGAACTTGTCTAGCAGAAGGAATAACTGCTCTCTCTGGTGAACATTGAAGTCAATACTTAAGCCCCATGCTCATGGGGCATTACCTAACCACTCCTTTCCTCTTGTAAGCTGCATTTTTGCAGAAAAATCACTTGACGCATCAAGCACTTGGGCAATAGATTGTTTCATTGAGCAAAATGCTAGCCAAACATTGTGTGAGAGCCTTTAAGAGTACGAAAAGTGAATCTGACCTGGCCTAAAAGTGTCAAGGTTAGCATAGGGGCCTTGTGTTGCCAACAAGTATCTGTGTTAATTGTTGATTAATCCCAGCGTCCCTGTGGCAAAAGAGGAGCGGTCATTCCCTAGATCTCTGAACAAGACTAAGATTGGCACCAATCATTTTTAACTGACAACACATAAGCCACGTTATGGTGGTAATTTACTGTAAGGCAGATGGTTATGAGTTAGGTTATGGTCAGCTCACATTGCTGACTGTTTAAAAGGTGCCAGCTCTGGGGCTGTCATCTTGATTTTAACTTCACTAGCTAGCAAGCCACACACCTAGAACAAGCATGAAGAACTCTCTAAAAACTCATCTTCAACGTCAGTGAACTGACTTGGCAGGAAATAAAAGCCATGAATTATTTTAAAAAAACAAGCAACTGCATCCCTACCTCCCAATAATACACCCCCCCCCCCATTGAATTCCTCCTCCCTTCACATATTAAAATAGTGGATGTTTTCAAGTATTTCACGATTAAAGCTCGCCCCTCATTGATGCCTAGGCTCAGTCCTGGCACCTGAAGCCTGGATTTCAACAAATCACATATCCCAGGAGGCACTGGCTTCCATTTACTCTCTTTGGAAGATGGCTGACATGCCACGTGCCATCGTGGCTGGCTGCCTAAAACCAGCAGAGACACCTTGAGGATGTCTGAAAAGATCCGTGAGACCTGTGTTTTACAGCCAAGTGATGGATCACAGAAGTGCAGCACTAGATTCACTAGGAGGGTATGTGAATTAAAGACAAAAGGCAGGATTGAACTTAAAGTGATCTCTAGGCAACCTTTTTATTCAAAAGATCGCTATGGGGGCACTCCTGAGCCAGCTTTGTGTGCCTAGTATTGATACAAACAATGTAGCAAGGAGCCAATGGCTTCTGCTGCTGTCTCTGAGCCAATGAAGAGAGAGAGCATCTGCTCTCATGCACATTGCTGGATCAAGTTCAGTCTCAGATAAGTATTTAGGGGGAGCTGCATGCAGAAGGTTTTTTTTTTTTTACCTTAAAGCTCTCTCTCAATCAACACTGATTATTTGTAATCCTTATGCTGCTAGCATTAGTAAACAGATGTACTTTCTAATCACATTTACTTGTTTTCAACTTTTAACATTCAGTTGCTTTCGGTTTCCCATAAAAAACAAAACCGCAAAGGTTCCTGGAAAGCGCTTCGCTCCGGGATTGATGTATCAAATGATTGTACGTTGTTAAAACAACCATGGAATCTTATAAGCCACACCAGTAGGTATGAATAAACATGTTTATTAAGAGTTATAAATATAATAAAAAGCTTGATCCAACATGAGTGCCAGAGGTGTGCGAGATGTGAACCAACACTAGCTGACCGGCTTGATAGTCTCCAACGGGAACGATCCGGGACACCTGTAGATGAATGGCAGGTCTCCACAGTGTAGGTAGCTGGACTGGATGGAGTGTGGGCCACCCTGCAGCCGAGAGAGACTGATGGGACGCTGCCTGTAGCCTCAGTGATGCCAGGCCTGGAGGAAACATCATGGCCCTGTAAAGGAAGCCATCCCATCACACTGCACTTGGATAGCAAGCTAGTGTCAGAAGGTCCCTTCACACTGACGACATCTTTCATGCACCTGTGCCTTGTCAAAGTGCAGGCGCGCGAAACATGTCGTCAGTGTGACAGGACCTACTGACACTAGCTTGCTATCCAAGTGCTGTGAGCGGCCTCTGCCCTCAGTCTCAGCACAGCGAGTGACATCCTCGCCAGCTGCCGAGCTTGGACGGCTTCCCCTACAGGGCCACGGCGTGTCCACCGCTCCTGGCATCACAGAGGCTACAGGCAGTGTCCCATCAGTCTCTCCCAGCTGCCGGGCGGCCCACACTCCATCCAGTCCAGCTGCATACACTGTGGAGACCTGCCATTCATTTACAAATGTCCCGGACCGTTACTATTGGAGCCCATCAAGCAGGTCAGCTAGTGTTGGTTAACAATGCATCTCACAGACCTCTGGCACTCATGTTGGATCAAGCTTTTTATTATATTTATAACTCTTAATAAACATGTTTATTCATAACTAGCGGTGTGGCTTATAAGATTCCATGGTGTTTTTAACAACTTACAACCATCTGACACATCAATTCCGGAGCCAAGCGCTTTCCAGGAACCTTTGCTGTTTGTTTTTAATATCACACTCTCCCAGGAGTATTCCCATGATCCGGAAGTTTGGTATTAATTGTTGGTATTAACTGTTGCTTTTTATACACCATTGGTTGCTCTTCAGCAGGCGCCTGATCATATTTGCAGTTTTTTTCCCCATTTCCCATGCCTACGCAAATGATGTCATACATCCTAGGAGTCTACAGGATGGAAGGAGGGTTTTGCCAAGCTAAGCCCTTCCAGGCTGTATATCTGAGCTAATGGCAGATGGATTTAAGGTAGTAAATGCTACATGATTCATCTGCCTTTATTCAAGATGGCTGCAGCCAGAATTGCTTAGGGGTGTTTTTGAAAGTGATTTATCTATAAAAAAAAAAATAAAAAAAAGCATGGACACAAATGGATGGCTGAGTTTGCTGTGAATGGAAAAAATGATTAAATAGTGTTTCTGGCTTGTGGTGCTCAGATACAGTATAGTTCTGCTTTAATTCACAGAATGGTAAAAAAAAAACATTCTGCCTTTAGAACCACTTTAAAAAACAAACACAGGGACACACAGGGAAAGTGAAGTTTCTGTTTAACCACTTGCCGACCATCCGCCGCAGTTATGCTGCGGCAGGGCGGCTTGGATGCAAGAATCGCCGTACCGGTATGGCGATTCATGCCCTAGCTTCCGTGGGCATGTGCGCCGATTGGCCAGCGGGGAGCCAATCAGCGGTGTCCACCAGCCGCCCGCGATCATTCCCCGCTGACACAGAACAGGGATCTGCCAAAGTAAACAAAGCAGATCTCCGTTCTGACAAAGGATGATACAGAGATCTTGTCTTTCTGCTATGCAGAAAGACGGATCTCTGTGTTATCCCAGGCTGCCAATCCCCAAACAGTTAGTAAATAAACCCAGGGAACACAGTTAATCTCTTGATCGCCCCTGATGTTAACCCCTTCCCTGTCAGTGTCATTAGTACAATGTCAGTGCATATTTTTAGTATGGATCACTAATATTGTCACTGGTTCCCAAAAAGGTGTCAAAAACGTCAGTTAGGTGTCTGATCTGTCCGCCGCAATGTCGCAGTCCCACTAAAAATCACTGATCGCCACCATTACTAGTAAAAAAAATAAAAATGCCATAAATCTATTCCCTATTTTGTAGACGCTATAATTTTTGCGAAAAGCAATATGCGCTTGAATACATATTGCCCTAAATTGAAGAAGAAATTCGATTTTTTAATTTTATTTTATTGGGTATGTTTTATAGCAGAAAATATTGATTTCAAAATGTACGGTCTTTTCAAAAATAAAAACTGCAGAGGTTATCAAATACCACCAAAAGAAAGCTCTGTTTGTTTGGGAAAAAAGGACAATTTTATTTGGGTACAGTGTTGCATGACCATGCAATTGTCAGCTAAAGTAACACAGTGCCGTATCGCAAAAAATGGCCTGGTCATTAAGGGGGGTAAATCCTTCCGGGCCTTAAGTGGTTAACTCACTTTGCTTTGTTTCACGAAAGAGGTAAACATAAAAAGGGGTGAAATTGCCAAGAAAACAAGAAAAGCGTGTACAACCTTTGTCTTCTCGTCCACAACTCTGAGTCCATCAGCTGAAACCCACAGCACGGCCTTGATTGCCTTCTTGCCCGTCTTTAAGGAATTAAAAAAAAAAGAATTACAATTTTGTAGTGAAAATATGCATTTATCCACCAACCTAAAGTAAAAGCAAATCAAATCTAAAATATATGGAAAGCCAATGCCTATTTACCCAAGATCCATGCCAAGGCACTCACCAAAGCAGAACAGCGGGTCAGAAAAGCACTGCAGAGAAAGGGTGAGCAGCATCTCAAAAGGGAATTACTTAGAACAATACTACTGCAAACGTTATTTGGGATGGAAAGAATTCTGCATCAAAATTCTTTACCTGGATTGGAGAATCTACCAAAAACTGAGGAAATTGTCACACATATGTAAGGAGTTACTCCACTGGTACCTTTATTAGTTAATTTGTAGCACACCTGAAAAATGGCATTTGGGCAGTCCAGGTTCAGCACATCTAGCACACTCTAGGGAGGAAAAAAAGCACCTTAGGTAGTCTTTTATGAGAAATAAACGGAAGTCCTACAGATGATTAAATGTGACAAAAACTTCTACTACACTGCCAGTTCTATTAAATTCCTGTTGCCTGTTCTCTGCTTTGCAGGTTGTTGGGTTGTGTAGAAATCTACATAGATATATATGGGGTAACTACTTCATTCAAAACGTTGCAGAGTACAGGGTCCACGACTGTCCAGGCAGTGCAGCAAGAATCTAAAAACCTGCATATGGCCTATGCATAGATCATAGATAAACATTACATTTTGCCAGTAATGTTTAGGTTCCTGGGCAGATGCATATGAAGACATTTTGGCTGAAGCAAGTTTTCTTATTTTATTTTTAAACTTCTTGCTCTGGGATGCACAGTTTTAAAGGAGATGGAGACAGAGGTGGGTTTAGCTATGCTGGTCAAAAGCACTATCCAGGGGCCAGCAACGAATATATGCCCCATTAGGCTTCAAGCATGCAGGGCGTTTGAGGATTTGCTTACATACGGGAAAGGAATTTACACAAAAGTCCTTTCGATTTTTAAGAGTCTTATTAGCTAACCATTTGGAAGAGCAAAGACTTGTGAACTTCAAAAGTTACACAGGTCTATTTAACTTTATATGACAAGGTAGTGTCATGTTATGGGGATAAGGATAAAGAAAGGGCTCAAGCTAAACTGTATTTAGTCAAACATACTGTATTTCTATGTAAAGATTTTTAAAACCCTAAGCCATCAAAATATAAAGGCTACTTTGCATCAAACAGAATGCCTTCATACTCTACTAGATATGTACTACCCAAAGCAAAAATACTGTTGAATGCCCAGAACAGAGTTTCTAATATACAAACTAAAAAGGGGGAGGAAAGTTTATAACATTACCAATCTGTAAAATATTTAATAACTCGCTTGAATAGGACATGATGTCCCATTAAGCAGTTGTGGAACGTACCTGACCATAATTGCCTAATTTGTGTACAGGTAAATCTTGCCGTTAGCCAAAATCAATTAGAAACAACTGTGTTGAACTTAAAACATCTTAAAGCCCGAATCTAGCCAAAACCTTTGGGCAGAGTTGTTTAGAGATAGAACCTTGTCATGATTTACTGTACTTTGTGATCCCATTGGATAGATTTTTCCATATTTCAGGACAGGAATAGATGGGAAATCTCTTCAGTGGGAACAAAACCCCCAAAACACTTTCTCAGTAAAATTGGGACCGTCAGGTTATTATTACCTCTCTGCCTTCCTGACCCAGTGACTACAACCCCACGTATTTATGGCCCTGCAGCAAAGGCTGTCACTGAGACAGGTAGCGAGCTGAAACCTGCGCAAGAGGGTTATGGACAGCAACCAAAACTTGTCAGAAATATTTATTCTTTTGACGTCTATCCAAAATTTCAGTTTTGTCTGGAGATGGGCTTTAATGAGCTCATCTTTAGATAGCTATAGTTATCTACACCTATTGCTCAGTAATCAACTTCTCTGCATTCTGGCCTCCAAATCTGAAAATCTAGCTTTGTACTCATGTGACTGAAAATTTTCAAAAATGTGTCCTTTACTGCACTGCCAAAGCAGAGTATGGTCCACTCACTCAATCACAATTTATCAAAAGTGAAGCAGACAGGAACTTTAGCAGCTGTGCGTGACAACCAATCAGCTTCTATTTTTAGTTTGTTCAGTTAAGCTTTGAAAATGAAAGGTAGAAGCCGACTGGTTGCCATGCTCAGCTGCTCGAGATCCAGGCTGCTCCAGTTTTGAGAAGTTCCCCTCAGAGAGTGTCTAGATGTGCTAGTAAACAGTCGGTGTATGAAGGCTTAATCAATAGACAACCATTTTAAAGTGTTGGCGTCAGCTTCAAATACAGATTTAAAGTTCACCTAATTTCTGCACTAATCTTTGTCAGCATTGCCTAGATGCCATTTTTACAGTGAACACAGAACCATCACCAAATGCTGTGACATCAGTTATAGTAAACTGTCCCATCACTGACATTCCTGCTTATAGTACTCCTGGACCCACAAATCATTGCAAAATGTAATATATTTATCATTTATTGCACAAATAATGATAAAATATCCATGTTACCGTAATTTCAAGTACGTTTTTGCATTACAGAAGAAAAAAAAAAAAAATAGTTACTTAATAACTTGATTGTCTGTTTCTCAAAAGTCCTTACATTAAAGGCAATAGGGATATGAGAGTAAGATTATTAAAATGTTCAACCATCCAGAACTGCACAACTAAATTTAAGTAGTCTAATAAAGAAAAAATGATAAACAAATTGGAATTATTGATTAAACCACTGTTAATTTGAGCATTTCATACAGTGCAGGAATAATAACGTGATGGTGCCAGTTTAATTTTCTTTATACCAGTGTGTAACTCCCTATATGTTTAATCACAAATGGCATTGAACTTACTTTTGAAAAGAAGCCTTTGAAGAATTTCCTTTCCTGGAGGAACAGGGGAGGGGACAAGTCGAGCACTATTATTGCTGGAAGCTATAAATCTCCCAAGGTTTTAAATCAACATGCATCAAACAGGGCAGGAAGCATTAGTAAATGCCATAGAGGAGCAAGCAAATGACATCACTCCTTATTCCCATGCACGGGAAATAAAGGGTTAAGTAGTAGCTAGAGGCAGGTAAATGATACTAGGGAAAGAGGAGTAAGTTGTCACCCTGCCATTTCCCATGCAATTAAACAAACCAATGCCTAATTTGTAAACCTTTCCTTTTTAATTAGCAACTTGGCACTTTACAAAATACAAACATTTTAGTTATTTACATTCAGTGCTGTTCCAAAAAAAAAATCTGAATTGTGTCAGAAATCATACATTTCTTGATACTGATGATTAGGGATCTGAAACAAGCAAAGATAGGACATCTATATGGCAGCTCTTCAATAAAAAAGAGTGACCCCTCATGTTTGTTTCCTTGCAGCCTATAACCTAACACCATTGAAGGCAGATCACTCCATTTATGGCCAGTCTGAAAGCTACCCTTAGAATGTAAGTAATTACTGACCAAATTAGATGATCAGAAAGACCATCAATTCTGAACTAATCTTTAGATTGTAAGCATGTATATGGTAAGTTGTAACAAAAAAAAATATAGGTCTAAAGAAAAAAAGTTGAAGGTTTATATTTGTTATTTCAAACGATGGTCTTAAAGTAATATTGTGTATGTAAGCCTAGCACAATAAACCTTTTCACAAACAACGTGTGTATACCTAAAGATAGAGCTGAACACAAGTAAAATCTCATCTAAGCCAGCTTTTCTCAGCTGGGGTGCCGCAGCATCCTGGCAGAGAAAGGCATTCAGATGATACCCAGCTCACACGCTTTAGCTGAACTGTAAATCTGCATGGCAGGAGCATTGAATGCACCTAGGAAAAGTGATCGTGGAAGGAGGAGGTGCCTTCCTGTGTGCTGAGCTCTCTATAGATTTTATATATATTGGTTATATGTGTAGGTTTGTAGGTTACGCCTAATCTTGACCCCCTAATCCCGTGTGATCAGAACTGCTTTTTTTTATGATATATTATAAAATAAAAAAAAATATCTAATAACACGATCCGAATGTATGTGTTATAATGAAATTCTGGTAGCA